>KN729906.1:5910-16019 GCA_000816745.1 Ancylostoma duodenale | reverse complement strand
ATAAGTGGAAAGAGAGGATTGTTTCCATAAAAACTCCGATTGAAAAGGGTCGACTTCCATCGAGAAAAGAAGTCACGAAAAAAGCCTCATTAATTATGCACCAACCTAATAGAAATCTCGCACTGCCAAAACCAGCGCACACGTTGTTCCACCAATAGTGCTGTTGCCACACTACGCTGCCGATTGGGAAGGGCTGAGTATTGCCATGTATAGAAGAGACTGGTGACAGTCAGTATATTTAATCTACACAGGCAATATCACAGCAGTTTATATCTTACAGAAGGGCACAGACGGCATAAAGTCATTCGTTATCGATAGGCACTCATTGTTGTTATTCATGGTAGAGCCTCGAGTCGAAATCCAGAATGCCTCAGATGTTTTTCACGCTGATATCTCCGCTTCGTGGGTCTGATGACTTCGATGTAAAATCGTGGATTTCACATCGAAGTCATTTTCGCTATGCCATTCATTTCTGTGCCTCCCAAGTGGTGTTATCAAGCCTGCACATCATTGGCTCACCAAGTGCTGTTTTATCCTCACCCCCGAAGCTCTTCTAGTCTGTCCGATGTATGTTGCGCTGCAAGCCAAGCATTCTATTTGGTAAATCACTTTCACTTGTGCCCAGTCTCCTGTTCTGCGTTGAAGACGTAGTAATGTACAGCCTTCAGAAATGCATAGTCTGTCATAGAGCCTTTTTCGAGCAAATGAACTTCTGATGTTGTTGCTGAGAATGTTTGCAAGCCTTACATCACCTCGTGATTGTGCTGGCCTCACTTCTATCACAAGGTGAATAGATGCTTGGCGCTCTAGACGCTAGATATTTCTGAGCAAGTCTCCTTGCAGACCTTTGAAGACGGCGATAGCGTCAGGCCAAATAAAGCGGCAGATTTTTTTATACATGCTCGTATCGCGAGATCATCCCTGAAAGATTATGTGCTGTATGATTATGCTCATCCTCTCCAAAAGATTATGTGCTATATATGGGTTGGCACAAAACACCTTCAACATCCCTATGAACAAAAAAAAAACAGCGGCAACCTACGTTGCAGCCCAATATGTATATGCAAAACGTTGAGCCTTGTTCAAGGGATCAGTGTGTATGCACTTAGCAAAATTGAAACTTCATCTGTTCTTCAGTGGAGTACGTCATTACTGTAGAATGCAAGGTGTGTCGAAATTACTTACACGACCGTTCACAAGCTGCTTATGGGCAAATACGTTAGCCTTTTTGTATGATTATGACAGTTCTGTTCAAGTAGTCTTCTTCATCGAACAATGTGAACAGTTTGCAAAAACATATTAATATACAGGGTGTGGCATAATTACTGTGTCAAAAATATTTGTTAATAACTTCTGTCACAGAAGCTAAAATTCTAATTACTCTTTAACATTATTTACCTAAACTCTTACAAATCAAAAACATTGGGGAACGTCCAACGTGGTCTCCTTTTGCCGTCGCGACGGAGGTCAGACTTAGGGTATGCACGACCTTTGGGGCACGAAAAAAGTTTTGGAGGTTTTCTTCCTCCTTCTTTCCTGTGAGCGAACCCAGATTCGTGGCAGCAGTGGGTTAGTGAGTGCATCTCCACATCTCTACAATTACCAGTTGACACATCCATACGATCGATGTCAAGGAAGTTCGCACACGACTCCTCTGCCGGTACAAGTTCGTGGAGTTGGAGCACCAACGGTCACTTTGACTTCTGCGCCTCGTTTCTTGAAGCACTGCTGTCCTAGCGGACCCATTTTTTATAGGTGAACTAGCAGCTATACCTACTTTACAAAAGTACCTTTTTTCCCAGCAAAGAGCTGTTTTTCCAACTTTAATTTCGACCTGAGGTATGTGGTCCTTTTCAGAAACATCAGCTTCAGTGATGATAAAGGTCAGATGTGACCTGCAAGAGAGACCTTTCCTACTTCATCTAATGTCTTGGAGAACTGCCCTTACACTACGCAATCTTCGCTGATGAAGCTCTGTTCCACATTGAAAAAAAGATCATCGTCCTAAGGTGCCTAACTTTTGCGGCCCTCCATGGTAACATGATTAAATTCTGCCATCTCTCGTGCTGATGCGTTTCGCTGTGAACATGCTACTCCTAGTGCTTGTAGTGTTCTGTTTGGACTTCCTCACTGGCCAGTGAATTCATCGCCCTCTGCAAAGGTCACGGCTCTGTGTGCACCTAACTCTTCCACATCGCAGTTTTGCAATGGGTTCGTTTCTCGCGGATTTTCTCGAAAGGTAGAACTGCGACATCCGTGTCGCATGTATGTGGGAACAGCCCTTCAACAGTAGAGCTTCGTACCGCAAATTGGATGGTGCAGTTATATTGCTGCAAAAAATAGGCGATGAAGAAACAAGATTGCACGGTGATGCTTCATAGCGCCATCTTAGTTCTTTTCAAATTCGGACGTGTTATAACGTGTAACGTTGATGTGAGGGTACGAAACGTGGAGATAATACAGAGGAAGGGATAACAATTCCAAATATGAAGTGAAGGACAAAGAGCTTTTTCACAATAGGGAAGAACTTTGCGACGAAATTTGACACAGTATTTAAACCGCACCCTGTACAGTGCCGGCAAAAATTATGCAGCCTTTTTAATTTTCCTCCATAATTTCTGCTAACGTTAGCTTCAGAAGATAAATTTTTTAAGGAAGCTGGAGACGTACAAGGATGACAGAAAAATGTTGAGAAAGACCAGCCGATCCACATATTTCTCAGAAAAAAATTTTAATGAAAAGGGTCGAAATCTGCGATTTTGTAGTATTCATGAACACCACAGAATGTATAAAGATGTGATAAGACATCTAGAACATTACCATGTACATGACCCCTACTTTGCCTTCACTTGGATAAAGTTGGACCACCTGAAAAGAGCGGTACCAACTGCTACAACGAACATATGTAAGTGTTTCATTAGTTCACACATAAGATCTTTGGATTCAAATGAGTGTGTTTATTGCTTTGCGTCACAGTTAACCTACCTCATTAAATTCAGACAGGATTGACCATTTTTGTAAGACCACGTCGCATAATTTGTGGTCACCTATGTAAGGTGGAGGCAGCATATGCAGAAAGTTTCGTCGTTTAGATCATGAGGAATCTTGGGTTTCCGACTGTGAGGAGCAGTAAAAAAGTGGTCAACTCTGCCAAAACCCATCAAAAACCTATTTTTGAATACTCCCAGTTTGCTGCACTAGAGCAAAGTTGTTGGGTTGTGCTGATAGGGTCGGACCGAAAAGTCAACTATAGTGTATTTATCATCACGCATTCTCATAAATCTTCGGGATATTTGTCCAGTTTTGCAGCGTTCTCGGAGGAGAAAAAACCACAAATGGAAGAAAACATAGAATTTTCACCACACACACGTTCCTGTAGAAAGGGAACAAAAATCTGTGTGGTAACGGATGAAAACTAGTTGGTGGGAATACAAACCATAGTTGAGAAATTGGAAGTCCTGAGTGAGAAAAGGAATCAATACTAGGTTAAAAGGATAGAGGAAGGGAAGCAGCTTGCAACACGGGCTGTAATGTAATAATATGAATATTTAGTGATTGCAGATGAGAACGGCTGATTCGTATAGCTCTGTAATGGGAATCTTGGATGTAAGCCTGTTTTGCCTCTTATCCCTAGACAGGCAATATTCTAGAATTGTCTCGAATCTTGTCCGAGAATAGACGGATAGCTCGTCGAACTCGTCATACCTTGGGAATGCAGATACCGTCGACTATGCAACTTTTCTTGAATTACTGGGACTACCGTTCGGGATCTAAAGCATGCAAAATTTAAGAAATGAGAACCATTGTCGATGTTGCCTTTAAAGGAAGTGAAACAGAGAACGATACTGCACAGCTGCAGAATGTTTTGAAACAGCGATTGTTAAGGCTCATGAAGTCTGCTTGTTGCCATGGGGACTATCCGTGGGTGACGAACCTGTGTCTACGGCTTAACAGATTTTCGTCATTTCGAATTCTCGAGTACATGACTTGTTTTATCATCTCTTACTAAAGGTCGCGAAGTGCATAGCTATTTCATATGGAAGATTTAGATCCACGTCAGAGGGAACTTAGCTGAGGACTATGAATGTTCCCGAAGAGGTCTGTGGCGCTACTAGACGTTTGACTCAAGCAAATCAAATCGAATCGAGGTCCGAATTATATGAAGCGATTTTTGAGGCATTCAAAAACATCACGAAAGCCGAGTAATTCGAAATAATGACGTTGTGAGGAAAACAAGTGAAATGTCCACCACAGGATGCATTGCAAGCCATTTGCTTGTCCCAGTTGTACCTACATCATTTCAATATCGAATAAGTAATGTAATTCTGAGTTTCCTGACCTTTGTCACCACCCAGTAATTCACATTTTGTCAGGTTTTGCTGCTGCAGAAGGATGTCATAAGTTGGCCAATTAATTCGTGAGGTTTTCCAAGGGCACGGAAACCACTACGAAAAACGTCAAGCACAACAAGTTATCTATTAGGTTGTCGCGAAAGTTTCACGCCATTTTCAACCTTCCTTTTCAAATTAATTGTTCTTCTTCAACACAATTGACAATTACGCTATATATGTGCCACCATTGTTGACAAGAACTCCTGCGCTAACGGTAGGGTTTGTTGCCAGCAGCTTTCAATGAGAGGTTCTTTCGCAATCCCACCGAATATCGAGCATTGCATTCTGATGGGGTAGTTCTCGTTTTGGCGGTGGAATCTATGGTCACCGGCGTCCGAGCCACCCACATTTCCTCAAGTGATTTACATAAGGAACCCACTTTTCGTCACTGATAACCAAGTTGTTCAACCGAGCGCAAAAGTCTATTAAAGGCTAAAGCGTTAAAGCGCGCACCCAACGCACTTGAAGGTGCTGGCGCCTCAGACCATCATGAATGCATGCGCCATATTTCCCTTCCTCTTCGAAGAGATGTAGATGAAAAGTTATTGTCGCGTGATAGCCCTGAGGTTCCTCTACCAGCTCGCGGGTATCATACCATGAATTCTCTTCAATCAGCTCCAGGAGGCACTCGTGACTCACTTTACCTTACCGTCCGGGTCGTGGTCTGTGTCAAGTCCAAGCTGCCGTCTTTTAACTTGCGGAGCCAAATTTTCACCGTACACTAAGAGGTGGAGGAGAGATCTATCGCATGACCTATGCTTCTTGGGGCATCGCTTCCGTTGCTGTGTTGCCTGAGCTCGCGAAGCTGCGACAGCAGAACATGCTTGCAATCAATGACGAGTTCTTCGGTCATAACCGCAACGGAACGTCAGGACAATTTGCGCATAGGTCGATTTGGCTAGAAAATTCCGGAACAACCCCGATAAAATTGGCAATACACGAAAGTGAGTGGCGGGAAACTTTCACGACAACCTAGTACGTAACTCCTTTCCTCCTCTATTAGTGCTATCAGAGACGCAGCAACTCCTCGGTTCCATATCCATAAAAAGCCATATTGTTTGGTACGACTCCTTTCGTAGCATTTGGCTGCAACTTCTGAATGGAACTCTAGAAAATGCACTAAGAAAATAAATGCTTCCTCAATGGGAAGGGTGCACTCGTGCTGTGTTTTCGTTGTTTTTTTTTTCGAAATGGATCAACTGAGCTTAGGCGTTGCCGAGATATAAAATCCATGTAGGTTCGCCTTTACGCCTACAGTAAAATTTACTGGATAATCGTTCAACTTTTCTTCAAACTGTATGTTCAGGGCGTAGAACATCTCCCATGTTAAAATTTACCTCACTGAGGCGGATATCCACAACTGTGCCGTTCTTTCGGCAGTAGTGGTTCCTATCTACATGTGATGGATATCCCTTTCTTCTTAAGCTGACTTCAATCCACAATTGATGTCGAACAGTAGTTGTCGAGAGTTTTTACTCAATGCGATAGAAAATGTGGTGGGCGCGGGGCTAGCGAAAATCAAAAAATCAGAAACATTTGCAAAGAGTAAAGCAATAGCTATACAATGGTTCATGACATGATATCAAACATAGTTTACCAGATCACTTCTTGTCCTTATATTCATTATGGAAGGACACTCTCCCTCTTTCAAAATCACCTCCTTGGTTCCTGACAAGCGTTCGAATTTTGTTTGAAAGTATTTTTTGTGAAACTGCTCAAAGACAAAAATCGTGTCATTTTGGAACATGGGTACCATTTTTGAGCCATCAGAGCAGAAAAAGCTGAAAACTTCGCTGAAGTGTTAGGAGGACATTCGCCTCACAAGTGCACTGAACTTCGTTTGTTTGGAAAGTTCCACTCAGTTGACATAAAGTTGCAAAGTGAGCCTTACGGTGAACCTGGATATCCATGAGCTGGAAGCTGGTGGGGAAGCGCATAGGTGTCAAACTAGGCCTGCATAAGCAGCAAGATGTGGCCTTCATAATCCAACAATATTTAGGTATTCATGGCAATACGACAATTCAAAGTGGCTCGGTAAAGGAATTTTCCACACTTTCGCCCTCAAAAATGGGTGCCCGTTTTAACCCATTTCTCACAAATCTATGCTACCTAAGCCAGAGGAACAGGAATGGGAACCCATCTCCCACTTACTGCTGTGGCCAAACCTTGTTCTACACAGGTGCGGCCAAGCCACCGTTAAGATGGCAAGGCGGCGCTGATAGTACAGGAGCATATTCGAATATGTTGTACCGCGTCTTGCTTGAGAAACAAAACTGAAATTCTTTTCGTTCAAAATCAGATATTTCATACCTGTCGACCTAATGTCATAAATTTAACCACAGCGACAGTCTCCATTTCATGTCGAGAATGAAGATTAATGTTTCTCCTGAATCCGTCCACTCCTTTCTCGTTCCTTGTACTTGCTTCATGAAACCTTCTAAAACAGCAAAGTCGCTGAATATGGACTAAATGCTATCCATGTTGAAACGACGCCGTACCCCATACAAAACATCTTCCTCCGGATTTCTGCCAGATTTTCGCGCATCCAAATCCTCACACGAGATTGAGTTTTTTCGTGGTGGTGTTTATTCTCATATTTCAGAATCGCACAAACAACGCCATGTGCTCCCAAGAATTACCAGTGAGTCTTTACATTTAGACGTGGCTATCGAAGATCTAGCATGTATCCACGTAAAAGGAGCTGTGCACCAGGGATGAGCGGATAATCAGTATCCGGTTATCCGTTTAGCTGCTATCCGAGGGTTTTCTCCCACCCATTATCTCTTTAGCGCCAGATTTGGATTCGCAGTAATATCAGTAGCTTCAATCGACGCGTCTTCTCTGATGGGCAGTTGCCATCCACAGAAAAGCGTTTGTACTGGGACGTTCTCGCACGTTTTCCTCCTGGCCTGAGGTTCGTGAAACGATAACCAAGCGAAATTAGTTCGGCTTTGTGGTTTTGGTGTTGACTACGTAATGCTAGGAAGAAGGAGTGAAAGTTGGTTTACTAGCCTCGTCCCGCTCGGTTATGCGTTCATAAATCCTAGCTCTGCATTCGTTAAAGATTTTTTAAGCCCGGTAGAAGTGGGGAATACAGACCGTGAACCATTGACTGGAGACAATAGTCTTCGTTCAGGTTTCGTGGTTTGTCTTGTAGTATGAGATAATAATCTAAAATTGTGAGATTATCGACAATGTCGACCAGTGCTACTGTGGAGCGAGAGCGATTTTCAGAATGTTTCTTTTTGCACGAATGATGTTTTTCCTTAAGACCTCAGAGTAATGGACGACTGGTTTTGACGGCTTCTAGGGAGAGACAATCTTTTTTTTTCCTCATTGGTTTGCACTAACGCAGCCTATGGATGAGAGATTGTACGGGGTGCGCCATAATTATAGCGAAAAGTTATTCAAGTCGCCCATAGCGAAAATGTAAAAGTTTTGAGGAACCAACAATGTAACAATATTTATCGGTCTATTGTTAACTAAAGACAACACTGAAATTCGAGAATATCTCGGTTGGCATCGATACAGGCCTTGACGTGCTTCGGGAAGGCATCGACTGTGGCTCGCAAGTATGGCGTGTCGAGCTCATCACACCCCTTCTGGAGGCCTTTCCTCAAAGAAATCAGAGAACGGTGAGGTTTCGAGAAGACTTTTGCTTCCAATATCGACCAGACGCTGTAGTCCATCGGATTCAAACTTGGAGAGTTGGCTGATCCCTCGTCAGAGCTGGTAAAGTCGGCAAAGTTGGTCTTACACCAGTTGTGCTACATTCTTGCCTTGTGAGTGGGAGCTCCGCATTGGTGGTACGCCTAATAGCGGTTTCCAAACTGAGCATTAGCTCAGAATAGTAATCAATCCTAACTTGCGCAAGATTCTTCTCATCAAAGTCTTCCTAATGCACATTTCTCGTGACATTCACAGGGACCGGGGCGCACCAGGTCCTTGCGATTTCTTTTGCGTACCTTTATAAGGTTGCTCATAGTGGTCACAGATACATGTCTTCCATGTCCAGATCGATCATCTTCGGTTCCCACGTCCTTGTAGCGTCTAATGAATCTGCGGATAAGACTTTGATGTACTCAAAGACGCTAGTGAATCTTGCGTGCCAAAAAGCTTTGGCGGTGAAGCTCAGTGATTGAAAAGCTTTGGCAGAAGCGCCTGACCATCACAACAATGTCATATCATCATGCTTGATTAAGATAAGCACGAACAAGGTAACCCAATAAAAGCAAGAAAAGCACAGGAAAAAGCAGAGGCTTTGAACAGGAGATCAAATTGTCCACGCATATGTTTTCGCTATAATTTTTGCTCACTCTGTATATGAGGTTTCAAGGCTGCGTCGTATACGGAGCAGGAGTGCCAATCTCCTACCTTTCCGTGCCAGATCACAGTATCTCGCACACAGCTCCATGAGGGATGCAACAGCATCGAGGCCGCAGAGCAGCGGTGATGTCCAGCAGATTCTCTCACCTTGAGCACTCCAAAGCCTCATCCTTTGTTCAGGTTCAGGGTTTATTCTGCAGTCACGAAATCCGTTAGTCCTCTCGAGGGAGGCGGACGGTAGTCATGTACGCTAGACATCATAGGCTAAGTTATGACATCATTCCAAGGGTTATTTGCACTACATCACTTCTACTGGATTGTTCACAACTGCCAGACAAAGACCGAAAGGAAGTACCATTACAACGCAAAGCAATTTTACACGTCGATGTGTGATGAAAAGTTTCGAGCAAGGCTGGCATCAAGATTGGGAGTCCGACGTTATCCGGGCGGTCAGACTAGTAGAGTATACGCAACTCTTTAGGAGGATTTCGTTTTTGAGCGCAGTCAATGATTTTTCGTACATATCTCAAGTGGCTGCTCCACTCCACATTCTAGCTTCCCTCAGGGGTGCTAGTACACAACAAATTCCTGTGGGAGCTCTTGGTTGACTTTTAGGAGATATCTTCGGGAAATCGTTACACACGATGAAATAATGGATCCTACTAGTGTTAAGTTGTGAATACGAGAGATGTAATTCAAAAGATTAGGTGGATTCTCAAATTCTGTCCTTATCAATGGATTTTGCTCTGAAATCAAGCAACTTTGTCACAAAACAGTTTCATTCAGTGTAAACATGAAGTCATCATAGTAATTCTCGTAGCTTTTTATTCTTGAGATTTTTATTATTTGACCAAATGTACAAAGTCATTCAGGAGCAATTCTTCCGTACTGTGAGAATTGTGACATAGTCCTCTGGATTCCTCGGCGGTTACTGAATTCCAGTCATTTGAAATGAGAATTTCGTGAGCCCTGAAAAACAATTTTCGACAGGTGCTTCAATTTTACTTTCGTCAGCTGCAGAAAAGTGGCTCATCCAGATCGGAACCATTGTGTCGTGTACGGAGGAGACACAATATCTGGCAGTTGTATGAGATTGGTCCTCAATGTTCAAGTACCTCTTCTATGAAACGTTTCTCCGTAGCCGATCCTTGGCATTGGTCAGGGCGGATGCCTGGGGCTAGTGACGCGATGCAGACAGAATTCTTTGTCAAAATCCAGACAAATAAAGTGAATGAGGTTATTCCACAAAAAAGACCCTGTAGACCAGATCAAGTGTTCTCGCTCCACGAGAAGTCAGTACTTACACTATAAACATTGCTGAATCCGCCACCTAGAAATGCGCTAGGACGTTCATCAACCCCACCTCTTTATTTATTTATTTATTTATTTATT
>KN729905.1:5469-16780 GCA_000816745.1 Ancylostoma duodenale | reverse complement strand
TATATTGCCCTGATCCCATCAGACTACCCTTATAAGATGTCCCTCTTTGGGTAGTTTATTCGATTTTGTTGTCATTCAAAGCAGTGGACGGACATATCACGTATAGGAAATTTCATCGGAGTAGGATTGCCTACATGTACAGGATACACCATAAGTCTTTGGACAAACATAATTCTTCGCTAAGTCGTCAAGAAGGTGTGTATAAGAAAAATGATAGTTGCTGCTTAAGGCCTGGTCATAATTACATTAATCAATTTTGAGCCTAAAGATCCTTCTTATATTATAGTTCCAATGAATCGGAAAAGTGGAAGTGAGAGGTCAACCGAGGCTCGCACATCGCCTAACTCAAATCCGTCCAAGCATTTCTCTGCAGTTCAGAAAGGAAGACCAAATTCCTTGCAATGGTTGAAAAGGTCTGTTTTCAGAATTCAGGAAAGATGAGCAAATTTTCCGGAATGAACAGTGAACACAGAGAGGCATTCGTTTTTTTCCACTCTTCGCGGTTCAAAGAAAATCTAGGTACGCATTAATTTAGCTATCCTTGGGGTCTTTCATGAAGAATTGGAGGAATGGCGGAAGGGAGTCGGCGCCAGCTAGCTACGCACATGACTAGATCTACTACTTCTGCTTTCAAAAGTCTACGTTGCTGCCAGAGGAGGAATCATCAGAACTGAAAGTACTGTTTATGTTCATAACCAAACAAAGAACAGATAGTAGCCATTATTTCTTCCACATTCCTCTTTTCAATATTTTTTGGGAAGGTTTATAATTCTTCAAAGACTTTTGGCGCACCCTATACAGTGCCGCTCAATCATCCTTGCATCAGAGAATACAACCTGTCCGCTCTGCCACGCCGCACCACCTAAGGGGCGCGTCAGAGCGGCTGAACGCTATGGTTGCTATCGATTGTTGCCGATTTTGATGTTTTGCTTATTTTTTTCACCGTTTTCGGAGTACAAACAAAGACACAAAGAAAATCGAGTGGGAGCAAAAGCAAGACATCAAAACCGGCAGCGCTCGACGACCACAGCGCCCGGCTGCTCTGCTGCGCCACATAGGTCGCATCGCAGACGAGCAGTATTCTGCTATCCAAGAATTACTGAACGGCATTGTACGTCACAGTTTGCACAGACGAGAGCAGGATGCTGCAGGATCGGAAAAGAATGAGGACGATGTCAGTGAAAAGTGCAGACAGTCGGAGTGCCACGAGCTCGTACGAGAGGGCGTCGATTACTGTAGTTCACTATGTTGAATAACGGTAACAAAGCAGTATAGAGTGTACCTCTTCGCAAACCTTATGTCTCTTTCAAATAACACACTCTTTCGTATTTAAACATTGGAGTAACATTGTCATTTAAGCATAAGATGCCCGTTGTCGTTCCTCTAGACTCATTCAGCATACCCACTGTATCGTTACATTTTAAGAAGAAGTACGTATATAGCAATGTTTGCATACCCAACAGCCTCTTGGCGATGTAGCCTGTGTTTGCAGATTGCATCCTTCCAAAGATCGAGCGTATGTTCCAGAGGAGTTAATGTATGTGATTCATTTGCAGTCTAGGAAAATGCTATTTCGCTTGCAAAAATTTCATTTATTGTTCATTAAGATGTTTTGTCAAAGAAGAAAATAACGATTTAGAGACTTTTCGGCCTAGACCACTCACAGAGTAGTTGCTTCCTTGAAATCTTAAAGCAAATATCAGGTTGGTGCGAAATTAATTGCCGAAACGAACACTCCAGTTCAAAGTGTTATAACTTGGCTTAAACACAACTTTTTTCATCAGTTTAATGCTCATTTGATTCGCTAAATCTTCCCGACCAAGGAATGAAAAATTGTGCGCCTCTACGATGAAAGCTGAGATTGCAAGAATCCACAAACTTTTAGAAGGCGATTTCGACATGCTCTAGATCAGCAATTCGCTGTTGTCACAGGTTTCCATCTAGGACTCGGGAAAAGTGATATTCAGTAAGGGAAAGGTCTAAGGAATGAGAAGAATTAATGACAACCTCGATGCCTTCCTAAGCTTTTTTTTTGAAGGCTGAGTTTTTAGGTGAGAGGCTTAGCGCTATCCTGGAGCAGGGGGAAAACTTGATTCTGTTCGCCACTGCCAGCCACATCTACAGCAGATTTTCGGACATCAACTCAAAATTACAATGTTAGGACCCTGCTGTCAACGCTGGAGTAGGTTGGAGTAAGCTGCAGCCAATCACCTCCTTACAGCGCCACCCAACTTCTGACAAAACCTCCCTAGAGAGAAGATCTCGCTTGGGATACTTTAGAAATCGGAGGACGTCTTACCCAAACCCATTTGCATTTCTTGTTATCGTACAGAAACCGAGCTTCGATAATAGTGGTTAAGTAGTCTAGAAATGAGTCGTTTTGTGACGAAAAATTAAGTTAGAAAAGAAGTCACAGCGGATGAGACGCTGGCCGGCATTCAGGTCGGGGTGTTCAGTCCTGCACCTCCCCTACTCTGTCGATTGAAGTCAAATGTTTCGAAACTGTGGTATAGTAAGCATCCATCCCTGCTCTCAACATCTGAATCGTAAGATCCTATTTGGGCTTTACGACTGTCCTTAATGTTGGATCGCCAAGGAACAACCTCCCATCAATATCATAGTTGCCTTGGCGTTCAAAATCGCTGGGAGGAAATTTCGCGGACGAGCAGCTCACTGTCCATTAAAAGAAGATCCTGAGCCAAAACAAGTGCAAGATTACCGGACACCTCCGGTGAAAAGTGATTGAGTTTGAAATCATCAACCATGATGACCCCAAAATCGCGTTAGCTCATCATTTATTCGCGACTCTACAAAAAGGTAGTGAGAAGAGCTAGCCAGAATATTCAAGCAGTTTTTGAAAGAGGGGGAAAAGCACTTCCAGAAGGCTACCCAAGTTGCCTTGGAATTGATCGAGTTCCGCAGAAGCGAGAAGTTTATTTGTGCATACCCCAAAACGGCAATTAATTTCGCACCAACCTGATAAATATGTATATTGTCGTTCCCTCGAGGTTCAAAGCACCTTTTTCCTGTCACATTATTCCCTTCAAAACGTTTAATGACAACTTCTATCACATGAGTACACATGGCGGACTTTGGCTGCTTTTCCTTTTTTGGCTTGTTCCGCTAACGTGCCATTTCAAATTTTCTAGTGGACCCTGCCTTGAACCCTGCCTATGAGCTGAAGGGATTAGCAAAAAGCGTCCTCATTCTTGCGATGCTATACAGTTTCGTGAAAACGGATGTCTCATTGATGAGCCTGAATTCCATGGTTGAGTTCTGCTGTCACTTTTCTTGATTTCCGAACGCGCTAAAACGAAGAGAATAGTACCTACCTACTTCTCTGGGATTCACCTAGAGTTGGTTAACATACACGATGTTTCTATACCACCAAACATTAGGAAGAGCAATTTCACCTCCAGGTTCGGTGCTCGATGCTGGTTTGGACATCAGCCTGTCTTATCCCACTACTTCGTGTCCGGCACTTGAATTTTCAATTGATTCGTCGTTGACCGATTCTCACTCCCTCAAAAACTCTGCACTCCAAGAGCCTTCCGTCTTGTACTTCTTCCAGTGTGGTCAAAAAGCATTGTGTCAACAAGATGTTGTCCGAAAAATAAAAACAAGACGAAGTAGCTTGATGAGCTCTTGCAGACAGAAACCATCAGGCACACTATCAGCTCTTATGTGCTGAAGGGTAAACGTTTTCAGTGCTCGCTATAAAAACAACCATCTATTTGCCAGAGCTATTCGGAGGTAATGCATTACACGCTAAAAAGAACGCTTCCGAGTAGGGGAAGGCATGCTTGGCGATCATCGCGTTGGGGCTACAATCTATGCGAAATTTGTCAGCCGTTTTTGCTCAAGTCGGCCTCAATTGTTCCGCGCATGTTATGAAAATATGCAGCTATCTTGTGCGATGGCATTGCGGACACATCGCTGCCATGTCATGTTCAGTCGTCGCGACACGGGAACCTCAAGTCGTCCCGATTAGCTCCCGAATTACCCCGTTCTGCACTTGGGAAATCTCGGTAAATTCCCAGTTTCTCACCGAAGTTCCTCGATTTCACCACAGAAATCCCTCGGTTTCACCACAGATGTTCTCCAGAATGAAACCCTGATCTGCGCACCAGTTGCTCACCGTTATCTCGCCTATGACCACTTCCTACAGCAAGATCACAGTGTTCAGTGTACTCGACCATTCCTGATTACGCCGAGATCTCGAAAATGTTCATGTGTGCTGCTTTTGAAAACGGTGCGAACTTATCCAAAAGAAATTACTTGTTTAGGCCAGATCACAAACGAGTGGAGTCCTCGGATCATATAAGAACTTAAATAAGAGAATAGTTGACTGAAAATGAGGCTCAGAGACAGAACTATGTTGGATTATAAGAACTTACTTTGAAGATTAATATAATTCGTTTCTCGTCATACATAATGGTGGCCTGGAACAATTTTCCTGTTAGAATAATTAACGAAACACGGTAGGTTCTAGTTCTAAGGCTAACACAACATTAATATAGCAGTTTGGTACTAGTTTCACAGCCCAGCTAGAAATTCCATGTTGACAATGAGGCCGAATTCTGGCGCGACATGCCCATAGAGCAATAGTCAAGTGGGGACGGGGCTAAGGTGCGTGGCGGAAAACATGGTTCCAGCGTAGTGTAGCTGGCCGTTAAAGGCAGTGTCTCACCCCATGAAGGATAACCCCTATTTTGGAGGCAAAACCTGACATTGGAGTGGACGAGTTCCTTGCTAGAAGGCTCGAGAAGCGGAGCTGGGAAGTTGAGATTGCACATCAGAAAGAACTCAGAAGTAGCTATTATCGAATGAACAAACATTGACGTGTTGGAAAGATGCCGCACCCTCCGCATGCCTCAGCTACGGAAAGAACCCTCTCGTCCACTGGCCGAGAATTTCGAAATTCCAAAGAAACTCATAACTTATGGGGTTTTCGGCGTTCCCATGAAACTTAAAGGCAGTGTCTCACCTCAGACCTACCAGCCGAGAATTCGATCAAATCGGTGTACGAGATACCTCTCCCCTTTCACGCGCAGGCCGAGACTGTGGCGCAGTTTTCGGCAGTGAGAACATCTGTGCGATCAATGAGATCAAAAGAGGTGCAGAGAAGTCATGCAGTTTTCTTGCCGTGGAACTCGTCCGCGACAAGTTGGATTGGTCCCTCGAAAATGGGTTTTTCGAGAGGTTCGTCAGGAATCATATACATAGTTGAACTGGGAGCGTCGAGTAGGTCCAGTTTCTGTTTGTATCCCAGAATCGAAAATGAGGTGAGACAAAGTAAATCTTTAAAGTAAATCTTTGTGCTCCGTGGCTCGCATACGTTCGACTGACATGGGAATCTCGAACGCGGCCCATGAGCTGAGAGACTGCCTTTAACATGGAGAGTGGCCACATTTACCGCGCTTCGAAAGGTAACCAAATGTGGCAATGCTCTTCAACTGTTCCAAGTTCAAACAAGTTCAAACCCCTACCACATTTCGCCAATAATACAAGTAAGCCATCCTTTCATTTGTATTAGAAACGTGCACATTCAAATTAAATTTCGAAATTTGTATTTTTGAAATCAATCTAATTTTATCCTTCATCTGACCGCTCACTGCCAAATTGAGCAGTTGGACGAGTTTTCTGGAATGGAGCCACCTTGAAACGAGTATCGATTTTCTTGCAGGACGTTGTGGACTTTAGAATTCTGCAACTTTCTTCTTTTCCCACTTCTGGCCGAAAGATTTGCACCATTTACACTGAGCACTTCATGTGAATTGGTCACTATGCATGTCGGCTCAGTCGAGCATAAGTGAGTCGAGAGGTGATTATCGGCCTCTCCTATGTTGGCAATGTTATTTCCTCAACTTTCCAACCACTCAACTCAGAGTTCACCGCTTGTTAGATCAAATGAAAGCTAAGATGTGGATGAGCATATTTTAGGGCCAAGTGGAAAAGCCAGATGATAGAGAAAGATGAGGAGTGCGTCAGCGCTTAGTTAAGGGGAGCCTGTTAGAAAAGGACCGTCAGTTGAGTGGGGATGCGCGAGCAGCAATTATCAGGGAACACGTTACCCGACGGACCCACGGCGGTATGATAGGTGACCTGAGTTTATGAGTCCTGAGATAGAGAACTAGGTCCACAGAAGTCTTGTGTTGTTACTGAAATAATTCAAAATAATTGACTGCCATGGATCTCCCTCATACGAGGGATCCCAGCAGGTTAGTCGCGAGGCTACGTGGTGCGTCCCCAGGGGGGCGGGGCGGATAGAGGGCCCGCACAAACGAGACCTTGTGCCTGCCCTGAGACGAAGATGGATTCAGGGGATGGACTCCCTGTCTCTGCAGTGTCGGAACGATCCATAACTTCTGTCGGCATGTAGGTATGTTCATGCATGCGTGCGTGGATGTGCTTGCGTTTCTGCAGATTGTATCCTGCACATCTATCCGACCAAAAGCCCTGCATTCAAGTGACTGGGAGGTACCTGGGTGTTGTGCAAGCAGAATGAGAATGCGGTCAGCGTCATCGAACTTTCCATTGAGAGGGTGATGCTAGGAATAACCCGTCTCACGCAAATGAGGGCTGGAATACGGAGTTCCACCCTTCGTGAACAGTCGAAGATCAGGGAGGCTGCCGTTTACGTCAAGATGCGCAAGATCAGGTGGGCCGTACACCTGATGCTTCTTAAAGGCAGCACCCGCGGAAAATTCCGTTGCAAAGATTCCTAAAGCTCTGAAAAACCATGGACTTGTGGGATACTTTCGCCGTACAAGCTGCGCCGGAAGTGTCCTTTTACCTACTTACAAGAAGATCGCCTGGGACCAGACGGACTTGTTTCTCAGCTGATTGTGTTTCTCAGCTGAGCGTGTTTTCGCGGTTGTATTCGGTTGCGTTAGAGCACCGGAATCTTTTTGGGACGCGAGGAGAATCGATTATCAGCTGATCTATTCACCAAACCACCGCCTTTCTTGTGTAAATTCCTTCAGTATGCTTTCAAAATCATACCATTTTCCCTCTCCCATGGCTCGCGCAACTCCACCATATCTGTTGGATGCAAGGCGATTATAAACTTCTGAAAACGGTGTTTCTGATGGTAAAGGGAAGTGTTGTCTTCAAGAACGTGTTGAGCACCCTCCGTCCCTCCCAAATATGACGATATCTTGATGTTGAAAATTTTCGTGGGTGCTGCCTTTAACGACAACCGTTGGACAAGAGCCGTCAGCGACTGGACTTCATGGAACGTTAAAGGAAAGGTCCAAGCAAAATTTCATCTCGCGGGTTTCTACTGAATTCGTCGCCGACGGAAACGCCTTGGACGAAAACAATCGAAAATCCCTGAAAAGTCCCGCAAAGAATGCCTTCCATCCCCCATTTTCGGCATGGCGTTTGCAGGTTTGCGATGTCCGCGCCTTCAAATGACGTTATACTGCGCCCTACATGCTGTCTGTTGTCAAATTTCATATTCAGAGGACCGGAGGTCCGTTTAATGAGGTGGGAAATGTTTCATGAAGTGCATGTCATGACGTTTTGACCCATATATGGTGATAGAGCTTATATCGAGCTCTAAAACTTGAGGTATATGCTACACATAGGCTTTGGACTCCAGGGAACAAAAAACTTGGAAGGGCAAAATTTTGACCGGACCTTGCATTGAAGCGCGCAACAGGAGGACCAGCGACTCGATGGTCAGACTTCAAGAATTCCTTGAGGGAAAGATACAATGCTATTCGTGTCCCTCGAACGGACAGAATCCATTGGACGACTCTGGCACGCGAAAGGGACAAATGGAGGGATTGCTGGCGCCCGCTTGTTGCATCCGAAGATCGACGGGAGTCAAGGTGATCAAGGTGAATTGACTGATGAGGTTACATATCAGTTATGGTCAAAGGCTGCGTACAAACTTGTCGCATGACCATGGAGACGAACCTACACCGGAATCGACAGCCTAGTTTGCGAAGCCAAGGGGCCAAATTTGACCGGCCAAAAGGAGTGTTCATACTTCAGCGCGACGCGATCGTCGCGTTCCAGCAAACTGTTCAAATGCGATGGGTCCGTAGTGGATGCATGCGCAAACAGTGTTCGCGATGGGGTAGTTGGCGTTTGCCATCGCAACACGACGTCGCGGAGCGACGTCTCACCCTGTTTATACTTTTTTCTTGAAAAACGATGCGATGGTACGAATTCGCGTCGCGCCTGCTAGCAGACGCGACGCGATGATTTCGCTACATTCTAGGCCGGAGATGACGGTAAATTTGTGGTTTTTTCCAGCTTATCGGGGTGAAACCAGCATATGATGATATCGCGGACAGAAATGCTGATGGCAGTTATGCAGTGATGGTGAACATCTTGTGTATGACCTGCGACGTTCAGCATGCCGCGACGGCGCGACGCGACGGCTTCGCTACCCATCGCGTCGCGCGAGTTGTGGCCGTCGCTGCGACGCCATCGCGTCGCGAAAAAGTATAAACACTCCTAAAGGTGGCCGCTACAGCCACGGATCTCACACATTCGAGGGATTCCAGCCTATTTGCTGCGAGGCTACGTGGCGCGACCCCGGGAGGCGGATAGGAGGTTAAACGCGGACCAGAAGCAGCCATGCGCTTGCTCTGCGACGTGAGTCGAACTAGGCGATGGACTTCTTAGTTCTGCTGTGCTGGATTCGATCTATATATTCGGCATATGAGTGTGAACACACGCTAACACGCGTGGGTGTATGGGATTGCTTGATTGCAGGCTGTATCCTGCATATTGGGTCCAGTCAAAAACCCACATTATAACGACTGGGTAGTGCAAGAGAGGCGATTAGGGGCCGCCTCTAATGAATAAGTCCCTTGTCCACCTTGGGGTGGAATTCCTCTCCCTTAACAATTCCGGCGTCAGACTTTGCGACAAGTCGACCGATGGACACCACGTCGCGTCCGAATAAAATCATGGATTGTGCTATTAAAAAAATCTTGAATAAAGCTACGGCGTACCCCGTAGGCGAAGTGCTTCACCACTATACTCCGGGTTTTGCGAAAAGTAGGGAAGGACTATTGGCCGTCAAAGGCCACTCGAAGAAGCGGAAGTATCACACGATCCGCCTAGCATCAATCAACATCGGGACGATGACAGGAAGAAGCCGCGAACAAGTCGCGATGCTGAAGAAGAGGGAAGTCGACATCGCCTGCGTACAAGAAACGAAATGGAAGGGAGCGAAGCCGCGCAATATCGGCGATGGGTACAAGCTCATCTACCACGACATGACATCTGGCGCCAATGGTGTTAGGATCATCATCAGTGAATGCTATCGAGACTTCGTCACCAGCGTTCAGCGCGTTTCCGACCGCCTAATGTCTCTTAAGATAAACGCAGGAAACATTGTGCTGAGGATTGTCTCTGCATACGCGCCACAATGTGGATGCACCGATGACATGAAGGAAGATTCCTACCGCGGTCTCGAGGCGCTACTGCAGGGCTTCAATGAGAACGAAAACGTAGTCATTGGCGGAGACTTCAATGGGCACGTCGGGTCCGCTAGAGATGGTTACGAGAGATAGCATGGAGGGCAAGGCTATGGCACGCGAAACGAGGAAGGAACGATGCTCCTTGACCACGCCGAACGCGCAACGCAAATTGACTACATCCTCGTCGTCGCAAGGAGCTGAAGAACGTCATCGATGCCAAAGTGATACCCTCGGATAATATTATGCTACAACACCATCTACTTGTCATGGACATTCGCCTTCAACATCGATGCCCGAAACTACCACAAGTTCTGTTAGAACAAATCAAGTGGTGAAAAATGGCCGGACATAAGACAGAGTTGGAGACTGCTGTCAAGACAGCACTCAGGACCGCCACTGCTGGAGACGTAAACACGAAATGATCATCTTTAGGGCGGGCAATAACTGAAGGATAGCATGCAATCTTTTTGGAATCACCAAATCTGGACGGGCGTTCATCGACAAGCAGACCTGGTGGTGGCTGAGGAGGTTCAAATTCTGGTGAGGAAGAAGAAGGATGCGTACAAAAATTGGCTGAAAACGAGATCAGACGACAGCATGCGGGAATATAGAGAGGCGAAGGCCGAAGCGAAGAAAGCAGTTGCAGCTGCAAAGGCGGCAAGATATGGAGCACTGTATGAGGAGTTAGATACCGTAGATGGGGAGAAGAAAATCTAACGTATTGCTAAAGAGAGACAACGCGCTACTGAGGATCTCGGTCGTGTTAGTGCAGATCAAGAATAATAACGGACGTCTTCTCCATCGCGTTCCTGACATATTCAATCGGTGGCACAAACACTATCATGCAACGTGTAGTGAAGAGTTCCCTCATCCTTCGATGCCAGCGTTCAATTCTTCAGGACCAATGTCACCAATCGATGAGGAAGAGGTTACAGCTGCGTTAGCCAGGATGAAGAACGGGAAGTCACCCGGTCCAGATAACCTACCATCTGAAATCTGGAAGATAGCCGAAGGTGCAGGAATCCGCTGGCTCCCTTCTCTCTTCAACGAAATATTAGCTGAAGGGAAACTGGCCAACGCGTGGACGTCCAGCACCACAAGACCTATTTAGAAGAGAAAGGCAGACATCACAGACTGCACAATGTACCGACCAATAAGGCTGCTGTGTCCTACGATGAAGATCTTCAAACAGACTCTGGAAAGACGTCTCAGCGCTATCGTTGCAGTTACACGGAACCAGTGCGGGTTTGTTAAGAACTGCAGCACAACCGAAGCAATAAACGCTGGTCGGGTGCTGACTGAGAAGCACCGAGAGAAGAGGAAGACTGTGCATTTAGCCTTTCTCGATCTTGAGAAGGCCTTCGACTGGGTTCCAAGTGAGCTGATCTTGTTCTCGCTACGTGCTCACGGGGTCCCTGAGGAATACGTGAGATGGATTCAGCTCCTGTACAGAAATTCCACGAGCTTAGTCAGATGCGCTGCAGGAACATCGGCACTGTTTGAAGTTTATGTGGGAGTTCATCAGAGCTCTGCACTCCCCTCCCCTTCTATTTATCCTCTGCATGAACACGATATCGAGCGGGAGAGGAGAGTGCAGAGCTCTGATGAACTCCCACATAAACTTCAAACAGTGCCGATGTTCCTGCAGCGCATCTGACTGAGCTCGTGGAATTTCTGTACAGGAGCTGAATCCATCTCACGTATTCCTCAGGGACCCCGTGAGCACGTAGCGAGAACAAGATCAGCTCACGGGGAACCCAGTCGAAGGCCTTCTCAAGATCGAGAAAGGCTAGGTGCACAGTCTTCCTCTTCTCTCGGTGCTTCTCAGTCAGCACCCGACCAGCGTTTATTGCTTCGGTTGTGCT
>KN729903.1:0-11974 GCA_000816745.1 Ancylostoma duodenale | reverse complement strand
CCCAGTCGAATTCGGAGCGCTCCTGAACGTCTACTGACTAGGAAACTCGCAGAGTTCTGGAATCATCCCCAGTAAATGAAGTGAGTCACTCCTACAGGATAATGCGAGGCCGATTGCTAAGGAATACATTCAACTCTAGCATCATCAACATTGAAGCTCTGCCTCAATTACAATCCAGAACTTGCGCCAGCAAACAAAAACTTTCTCCGGGACTAAATCCAGAAAAGCGGTATGGAGTAGACGCTCATCAACAACGAAAAACACCCCTTTCGTAGAATTTCGGGAATTCTCCCAGTCAAAACCCTGCTTTTTACTGCGCGGGGTCGAGTTGAGCCCTGAGTTTGCCTTGAATTCCTGCTTGAACACCGACTATGATGTACTGCTACATTGATGGCTGAGCTTTGTTTGTAGTGAAAGGACCGAGGTCGAATTTTAGAAAGAGGTTTCATTGCCTTTGTGAACTGACAGTTTGCTACATTCTCGCATATGCGGATATAGTTGTAAGTCTAACTAATGTAAACCCTCATCTTTCTTCAGACAGTGGGTGTTAGAGTCGCAGTTCCAGGAACTCATCAATTTTAGGGGTGTGAACGACTATGTTCTGCCATCTCAAATGTTCAAACAATGTGTACTCTCGTTCATTGTCCGCATTTTGAGAAACCAGACTTGCACCTTCGAGACAAAGTGGAAATTACCCCGCTCGATATTTTGCAACTATGCTCTTGTAATTCTGTGAGAAATATCTGAAGAACTTCAATGTGTGGGTACTTTCAAATCAATGGTCTCTAGTTTTTCAGGTTTAACAAGGTGAGAAACTGGAACGAGACCAGTTTTCTCATTTCTTGTTGAAGGCGTATTGAAGTGCGAAAGAAGACGGAAGTTCTCGGCTTTACATCTCCAAAAGTTGAGAGGAACTCACCATCCCTTAGTACGAGTTTCACTGGGAGAATATTGTACTATAAACACTTCCCGAGAACGGTTCACCGATTGCTGAAAATGCTGTAGAAAATAGATAAAAACATCGTATAAGCTTATTTCTTATTGTTTATTTTGATTAACAAAAAATCTAAATTTTGGAACATTTATTATTGATCATTCAATATCGAAATTATTATCTTTATAATCTTATTATTTCATCTGTCTCCACAAAGTGGCAGTGTTGGCACTTTTTTCTCCCAGCCCCCCCCCCCCCTCCTCCTATCTTACCTTAGGCAGGTAATTAACAGTGAGCGTTACCTTAAACACTACTGACGGCGAGATATACATAAATGCTCAGATAGAAGAGATACTCACTACCATTGTCGTTACGTACGTCACCACAGCGACATCTCTTTCTCGCTGCAGGTATCATAGATGACTACCCCACACGTTGCTGTATTGGAAAGCACTAACGGACGCAACACTACATATGCAGACGGGAACCGCAGATACCACAATTCTGGATAATTTTCTCATGAAACTGGAAAAAAGTCTTGAGAAGCGCTCTAAAACGTGGGTTGTATGATGTGGAGGGAACTACACCGTGAAGGCAGTCTGTCTGTTCGAACACCCTCTAAAGATTCTTATACGAAAAAAATTTTCAGAAGATGCTGACCACAAAGATTTAAGAGATTCCCTGCAAGACGTGGAAAAACTCTTTTTTGAGCCTCTTTATTTGTGGAGAATTCCAAATGCTCATTTAGACGGTGCTGGTAGCGATCGCTGATCCTAGCGCCCCCTTGTGGCAGATATCTTAGGGTGCCTCCCTCTCCAGAGGAAGGCCTCAAAAAGGGGTTTTTCTGCACTTCTCAGAAAATCTTGTTAATCATTGCGATCAGCAATTCCCGAAGATTCCTTCTGTGCAAAAATCGTTAAGGCACTTCTGAAGTGAGACATTGCTTTTGAGCACAAGCAGCAGCATTTGCATCGTACCACGATGTGATGCATTTCTAAGAAGATTACATGTTACAACTATAGGTTAGAAAGAAAAACCACGGAAGGTTCCGTAGTGGCACGTCTAGCGAGGCGTACCTCAGCTTTGTACTCTTCCATTGTTTTTTTTTCCTCATCACATTTCTTTTAGCATTAGTCGCACACGTTCATGACGTAGTTAACGAATTTGATAACAAAAGGAGTGTAATGCACGTTTCCTTTCATTTCTTTATAAAACCGAGGTCTTACCTCGGGATCGGTTTTGAGATTCTAAAATCATTAGAATCTTCAGGCTACGCTGATCACGGTATACATGTTTCCTTAGAAAGGTACCGAAAACGGTTTTTATCACGTCTTCCTCCTCCCCCCCTCCCCCCCCCCACCTCTTTTGGAGAGTTCGTGGTGAGCCATGCCGCACTTCGAATTCTCCAAAAGGAAGAGGCCTAAGAAGAGATCGTGATCAGTGCAGTCTGAAGGTCCCTCTCTTATGACAATATCAACATCAATTCTGAGACGAGACATTGCCTCCAAAGACGACGATTCATCTAGTACATAGACTGCATTGATCTATTAGGTTGTTGCGAGATTAATTGGCGGAATGAGCCCTCCAGTTCAAAATGTTGTAACTCGGCTCAAACACCACATTCTTCATAAATTTAGCAACGATTCAATTCTGTGGATCCTCTCCGACAATCATTGAGGATTTCACGCCTCTGTGACGAAAACTGAGATCACAAGAATTCGCAGAATTTTGGAAGGCAGTTTCAGCATACTTTGGATCAGCAATCTGCTGCTGTCGCAGGATTGCATCTGGAGCTCCGAAAAATGCTCTACAGTAGGGCAATGGTCTGAGGAATAAGGACATTAAGTGAGAACCGTGATGCGTTACTGCATCTGTTTTTGCCGGGTGAGTTTTGGAATGTGTGGCCTAAAGCTACCCTGGAGCAATGGAAAGCTAACTTTTGTTCACCACTGCTGGCCACATCTATAGCAGATTTGCGGATCTCAACTCGAAATTACAACCCTAGGACGCTGCTATCAACGTTTGACTAGGTTGTAGAAGGGTGCAGTCAATCATACCTTTACAGCATCACCAAACTCCTGACACAACCTCTCTATAGAGTAGATCTGGTCTGGAAAAGATTAGAAGTGGGAAATCGTCCCCACCCATATCTATTCGCATTTCTTGTTATCGTACAGAAACCGAGCTTCATCCGCAGTACTTAGATGGTCTAAAAATTAGTCATTTTGAGACGAAAAATCAAGTTAGAAAAGATGTCACGCCAAATGAGACTTTGCTCATCAGTTAGATCATGTGGTGTTCACGTCCGCACCTTTCTTACACTGTTGATTGAGGTCAGGTGTTTTGGAACTGTGAGCGTCCACCCCTGCTCTAATCGTCCGGATGGTAAGATCCGGTTTAGGTTCCACTGTTGTCCTCGACGCCTGATCGTCTAACGACATCCCGCGACCACGACCATTTTTACAATTGAGTTTAGAATAGTAGGATGAGAACTTTGCCAAGCTCTAGCTTATGTCTATTGGAAAGGCAATTCCAAGCCAAAACAAATGCAAGATTGCCACATTTCTTCGACAAAGGGTGGTCGAGTTTGAAGTCATCAACCATAACCACCCGAAAGTCGCGTCGGCTCATCATTCGTTCGCGACTTCATAAAAATCCTCATTAAGGAGCTATCCAGAATGTTCATGCAGCATTTGAAAGAGGAAGAAAAGCACTACAATAACTTTACATAAACTAGGCTGAATTTGCTCAAATTGGGCAGAAGAGCAAAGTTTAGCTGAACATACCCCAAAACGACAATTATTTTCGCAACAACCTGATACATACTCTCAACTTTGCTAGAGAAACTTATGCACAGCAAGTTTCACTCCAGGTTTCGTATACAGGTTTGCAAGTGTAAGCTGGACCTGAAAAAAGATTATGGGAAGGCTCTGTTTGTACTCCACCAGGAGGCTCACGTGTAAGCTACTAGTCAACGACCGTTACGCATTGCTAAAGGTTACGCTCTGCGCAGGCATTATAAGGATTGGCACTTTCAACCCAAAAGGATAATCTCATCACATATTGCTTACACTTCTAACTACGAAACGCGTCGCATCACTAGCATAAACGACGAAACACGAAGCATGAGCAAAAGCAGAGGCCACTACGATTTCATCTCAGTTACGTAATTGACTTTTTCTTCTTCGGAATTGGTTGAAACGGGAAAGTGTACTGAATTTACTAAACCTTTGTAACGTACATGAAGCATTAGAATAAAAATTTTTTCTCGGTTACGGATCCCGGCTTAAGATCCTTTTCTTTGCAAGGGAAAACTTTAAAAAAATTCTGATGGAATCCACTTTGGACTGTCATCCTGTTCGTAATGAGCAGATGCGGCACGGATATTTTAAAAAGATATTTTAGGCATAACCTGCCTTGTAAAATAATAATCAACAGCTCAAGAAAAAATTGAAAGCTTGCTCGATTATGTCCACATTTATACGCCGTCTGCCGAGACCATATCAAGGATTTCATCCACAGTTCCTAGTGCGGTAGCTTTTTCTGACTCCTCTCACATGCGTCATTATTATATTACGCTTACAGTTTCGCTTAATCTTTCATATTCAAAGATAAGGGTGAAACGTGAAGTTGAGTTTACTTGCGGTTTTCATCTCCATTTGGATTTTTTTTTCGAATACTCGATTTTCGCATTCATCTCACCGAGAGGAGTTAAAGTTGCCTAACCTGAAGGATATACCAGAAACGGTTCCTTCCCCTCAAATCAATTCAACACTTGTAGCCAATTCACATGAGAGCTTTCCCAACTGAATCTCTTAAAAATATTTTTAAAAAAACAGCAACTTGTTTTTGGTCATTCCGGGAACTTTGCAACCCACCCTCGTAAAATGTATCCCTCATAACACTGCTCGGACGTATAGATAGGGCCTTCGCTTACCAAGGACAAGTTCTTGGAGCTTAGCTGGCGGCTGGTTACCCAGTCATGGCTTCCATCGGACAAAGCACCATTCACACTCGTCTCGGGTCCACACTGGTCTCATTCATTGAAGCTGTCCCTGCGTGTGGAAAAAGGTATGCGGACCTGAAATTAGGGGCATTTTTTTAGCCGAAGTCACTTGATTGCAGGGTTCTCACCGAACTACCTAATATAGAAGGGTAAAAGGCTACCCACTATTTGATATACAAAGGTAATAGCAAAAACTTTTTTATTCTTCTAATTATGTTCGTCTTGCAAATAATATCACATTAAGAAACCTATAACAATATGAGTTGACCTCCTAACCTGTGCTTGAGTGCATATAGTCCGTTAGCTAAGAGGAGGGAGGGAGGATTTTGTTTGCGATTCCGACAGCGCACCGTGTCGGCCGACTGTTCACTTGTTCCATCGATGGGAAGACACCAGGATGCGCCTGGAAGGGGATTTTACCACGTGGCAGTAGGGAAACATCAAAATGGAAGAAGTGACACCACGGTCATGTCAAAACTCATAGAAAAGAGTCCAAATAGATCATTTGGCATACGCACACGGTGCTTAGGTCGTAATTGCAGACAAAATCACGTCATCGACCTTCTCTGAGCTACCCCGCTATACACCGAAATTGTGGATGAGGGTCGATCATGCATCGATCTATGTCATCTCTGTCTTTCCAGTGGTAAGCCCTTCGTGTAGCGACGAATAGAGCTGACTATGCCGCAGAAAAACGCCATTTACATCTGCCGATGCAATGAAAAAAGTTCAGAAGGTGCGACGTGATGAAATTTTCAGTGATTCGTTACCATTATAAAAAACTGAAGGCCCACTGGTGGTGGTTGTGAATATTTCTTTAGATTAAAATGTTGTTCTCATGTCCAAAACATTTTTTTCTTGTTCTTTTCTTTTTAATCCACACTCACTTACCTTTCTCCAGCCTATCACGTATCCATAACGAGGAGAAAGGTGGTAACCTGTGCTACATTTGCGGACATCGCGTACAAAGGAGCTGGTGCACATCGTGATCATCATCATGCACGTCTTAAAAATAGAATGTAAACCACATTATAGTCCTTCACGTTCACCAGACCACTTCCCTTCGAACATTTACAATTATTAGATGTTTGGTTCCTAAATTAAAATTCAATTCGAGCACAGTCACGAAAAGAGTTATATGGCCACAACCGGAAGCTCATGTTAATATTTTCTACTTCTCTTTGCTTTTCTTTGTTTATCAAGTTAGGGAGTAACTTTAGATAGACTGGTTAATTTAGATACTGGGTGGTCCCAAAAATAATTGCCGTTTTTGAGCAGCATATTTCAAGTTGTGCAACTCAGTTAAATTTGAGATATTTCTCCAAATGAAAGCTACTATAGTCGGCAATTAGAGTGTATTGAGGAGATGTTTACTACATTTTGGGATTGATAGAAACAATAAAGTTGAAGTTACTGGAGTCAATAAATTGCGGAAGAGCAGTTTTCAGTATCTCCTCATGCACCCGGAATTCCTAGACCAAAGCCATTTTCGCTGTACCTCCAAATCGATATTTTATTAGGTAAAGGTCTGGCCAAAGCAATGTTGCAAGGAGAGATCCAATGCCTCAATCATAGAAATTTTTCTTGTTTATCAAATTAGAGGGGTTTCTTGGTTGGTCGTGGAACCGTGAGAATTTGCACATCTCTCTTATGAAAGAGGAGGTGGGGGTGTGTTTCTTCAGCTCACCAAAGCTGGGCCACCATTCACTGACTACCATGGCTGATGCACAACTTGTAAGATGCGAAGTGTTTAGTAAATGCTTCATTTAGGCTTAGGTCGCTAGCTGTCGAACAGCCCCAGTAGTACATAACCAATCGGAAAAAAGTTACCTTATTTAAGATGTAAGTTTTAAGAAGTGCATCCGGCTTAGTTTCAGTGATGATATAATCTGAATGAAACTTCCTTTACTTTACACGTCACTTGATGTTGCGAAAAATTTCGTTGTAGTGCTTTCTAAAACGGTTAATGTAGGCGATGTGACTTCTCGTGGACTTTTTCGCAATCTATATCTTCCAAAAACGCAGACCAATATGTGATTTACTTGCACCAAGCTACATGCACAGCTGCTAACATCTGGAAAGACCTTTTCGAACATTTCTCTCTTACTTTTAAAATATCCTCTTGCTTCAGAGACGTTTGATCGAATGTTTCCTTTTCAGAATTATTTGTGCTCAAATCAAATGAGTACACACCCTACTGGCCAATGTTTCTGCAAAATCACGACCTGAATTGGTCAAGCACCACGGGTAAACTACAGCCTACAACCAAAGGTTAATGTGTTACACCCCTCGTAATGACTGCAAGGTAGAAATGGTCAATGAGTCATGTGTAATTTCTTTAGCAATTTTTTAGTGGTTAATAAGACCTACTTTGCGAAGTTGTCGTCATTTTAATGGTGTTGTTGCCCTAATTCAAAAGTAGGCATTATCAGGCCCTCTTAACTGGACGGAAACAGTAGCCCACATCACGATAAACTATGAAGTAACGGGCTAGAATGAATAATGGGATTTTGTGTTAGCATATACGGTGATTGACAGGAGCCCCAGAGAAGAGTCGTGTTTATGAGCTGCGATTTCCCCAGGGTGAGAATCGCGATGTCGACTGCACCATTGGCGAATTCACCGAGCGTTTTCATCATTTTTTGTGATTTCTTTCTGCTGCAACAGCGGCGGGGAATAGTCACGACGGCAATGTTTCGGAATGCTATGTTGCTTTTCTGTTTCAGTGACAGATCGAAGCACATGCGCGTCCGTTGCTATCATTTCTCGACGCTTTAACGGCAACATCCTCGTACATTTGTCATTCTCCTCACTTTGCAACTTCATTAGAGGATTTTTCTGTGATGAAACATTTTGAAGTTTCCGGATGGGATAGAAAATTAGCTCCGTCCACAGCTCATTCGCTCGTGGCGAGAGTCGACTCTCAGCCGAGCAAGTGCAGTTGTTTTCGGGAAGAGCGGTTTATTTATGTGGTGCGATGCGGAATCAACCTATCTATTCATCTTCCATGAACACGTTCGATGATATCTCTGGCGTCTGCTGTGAGTTATGGTTGCCGCACTCTGTTCCGCAAGCGTTGCGTGTGTCTCCTCAACTCCTCAGTCAATGCTGGCCCTTCTCTCACTGCAACAAATGCTCCGTGCACATAATTTCATCCGTTTCTCGACCATCTCTCAACTCTTAGTGCAAGATGGCCGATGCTTTCGCCACTGCCCCACCATTGGTGATTAATAATCAGCCACAAATTGACGTTCTTCGCAGGATCATACAGTAAGTCGCCTTGCTGTAACTCAGCACATTTTTCGAAAGCCAATAATGCAACATTGGCGGTCGTCTGGCAGGAGACTTGGTGGGTGCCCTCCAAGCTAGCTGGTTCCGCCACTGTTCCTCTTCGTGTAATACATCAATGCCAACCCGTCACTGATGAGTTCGCCAGAAAGTTGCGTAACTTCTTGTCTTCGAGCTATCCAAAAAAAAAAACACCAAGAGTCATTTTTCTCTAGGACATGTTTTGCTTCCCACGGCATACTCCATTACTGTTTAGAAAAGAGAACCTTGAGGAAAATTCCAGAAAAATCCCTGTAAACTTTGTCACGAAAACACATCAACGTCGAAATCTCGCCGAGATGCCAGGTTGAATGATAGAATTGTTTTGCTACTAGCACCGTGCGCTTGTTATGCGTTATTTCCTGACCTCGACGCCTTGCCCCCTCAACAGCCGTTTATTACATAGCGAGCTCAATTTTGATTTATGGACCTGATCACAGGAGCGCTAACGCTAAGTGGCCGATTATTGCACTCTTCCGATCGTTTTGCTGAAAAATGAGCTGGTAGCCCTTAAACTCTAAATTAATGGGAGCCTAGGACTTTCATCACTGAGGGTCCTTGTTAAGATTAATTTTTCCGCTGAAAAGGAATTCTCTGCTTCCATGACATGCAACAAGGTTAGGTACCTTTAACTTGTCAGATGAGCTAAACATGTATCATTGTTCTTCTTGAGGTACTTTACCTTAAAATAGTTTAGGTTAATTTTGTGCTTCATAACTGGACCAAAAAACATCCTTGAAGTACTACAGTGCGAGCCCCTACCTGTCCTACTCATTTTGCTTCCAACTTTTACCTACCGTCCCCTTACCCTTAGCTTTCTTAGAGAGGAAGAAGTTAACTGAATTTGCAGAATCTTTCAGAGTGGTTTTGCGTTCTGGAGCTCTCTTGCCGTCTGTTTCCCCTTGCCTCAATCCATCTTTCGTATGTCTCATCTCTCTCTTAGCCAATCCATCTTCTCAATGCACTACCGCGCGCGATACACGACCATTTTCTGCTCGTTTGCATCCAACCCAGAGAATAATGAGTCAAAATACTTGCAGCAACTTTGCAAGGCTAAAGCTTAAATGATTTCAAGAGGTGGTTACTTTTGAAAATTTAAGTTTTATTTTTTTTTCAGAACATGACAATTTAACAATTTATCACATGGGGGTAGGAGGGTATGTTGTGCGCCTAGGCAACTGCAGAAATCACTTCATAACTCACCATCCTCGGCAGACTTCCTGGATTTTTCCTATCATATCCCTGTGCTTTTCGTTTATCGCAGGGTCACCCGTAAAAACATGCACACCTATGCCAGGAAGGCCTACGGTAACCGCAGTGATTATTCAAACGAATTTCGGCTGCTAGTATGGGCTGATGCTTGTTTGTTGGGTGATTCATATGGGACGCAGTGAGGCGGGCCGAAATTCGGAGTGACAATGAGCTGATAAAGACGATAGATAGAGGCTCGTGAGTGATGGCGAAGCGCGGGCCACTCTATAAACCTCAACCTCGATTTGTGGATGAAGACACATGAAGGACGGGACTTATACGTTCTTCTGGCTTTCTATCTCATGGGTACATGTCTTCTTTGTTGTCTGCACTTCTTATCTCACATGAAATCTCTTAAAAAATCCAATTTTTCATAAACTTAAGTACCTCACATGTTGCGATCATCTTTCATCTTTTAGGATTGATGATCCTTTCCATATCTTACATCGTCTTATCTCAGTTTTACACTTATTTCGTATTTATTTTTACACTTATTTTGCACCATACTTACTATAAATTTTCGGAGAGGGTGGCCATTCGAAAGTCGTGCACATTTTCAGCACAAAATGAGTAACCCTGGAACATTTCCACGAATTTTCGAACTAGTACTTTTCTCGAGTAAAAATTGGTAAAACTTATCCATAGATATGCATTCCTTTCTGATCCACTTACTTTTTTTTCGCTGGTGTGTGGTCATGCCCCAGTTTTTGTTTTGTAAAATATGGAGGAAAGGACAATTCTTCGATAAAAGCAAGCAGTTTGGAGGACGCATGCATCATTGAAATAACCCGAGGTAAACATGCTAACACAGCGTTAACCTACCCTCAGTTGATACTGAAGTCAACATGTTTACCCTGAGTAATCTCAATGGTGCATGAAGGCCCCGGAAGAATTTTACGAGCATCCAGCACTTCCAGCGAATTCCCACGGTTCTAGACTTCATGTGGAACGTTTTTGAGGCACAAGTTTCACAATAATTTACAAGCTTATTTCTGGTGACTGGAAAGGTGGACCCGACATTAGGGTTGGATTATGTGTGAAGTCCAGAAATTTAAGGATGGAGAGCCAGCTACCTACAGTAAAATGAAAAATGTTCTGTACCCTTAGTATTTTATGTATTAGTGGGCGTAATGCTGAAATTAATGCTGGAATGGTGAAATAGATCCTGTTGGTATCTAGGAACAGCTTGTAAGCTTCTTTTATATCAAGCGACAAAACTACCAAGCAGTCCTTTTTAGGTAGCAGCTCGTACTGTTGTCTCAGGAATAGTTCCAGAAAAATATCTTTTTTGTGAATTCTGCTCATCATTTCCATTGAATTTTACTGCGATTGAGAGGGGATTCCCTTCCAAGCTTTGCACAACATGTATCCTACAATTGAGGAGGGGGGATAAGTGGATAGTACGCGATTAACTCTCGGGACAGTCAGTCAGTCACTCAACAATGGACAGCGGCCCCCTTTGATCGCGTATGCAAATGGTATCGTGCGTGACCCGGCTTGTGCGACGATACGCAAAGCAGCTTACTATCGGATTCAACGTCTTCTGCCTCCTAGAACCTCATCACACTTGTCAAGCCGACCTCTGCCCACCCCACCCGCCCACCGAATACCGTATACTACGAGGACTTAGTGAACGAGAGAGTGTAGGCGGAGTGTAGAGGAGCAGTGGACTGCCTTTGCAACAACTCATAAATCGCGGCGCTACACGTTTCGAATGTGCGTCCGTGACTTATGGCCGCTTACACGACTATCAACTACTTCCACGTCATAATTTGAGCGGCCACTGCGATTCATCGCAATCGCCGCCGATGAGTTCATTTATCGCACTTCTGTTAGCCTATTCATCCACGTTTTCGGTGTAGCAGGACATCGTTCTGTGCTTCCTGGACGTTGCTATGACTTTCAGATTCTTTTTTGCACTGAATTTCCAGAAAATACGCGAACAGATCATTTTGAGGGGGCAATACCGCCAAACTACTTGTGTGGTCCTTTCCAAGGTGATCTTACAATCGCTGCCCGAAAGCGATCAGGATCTGCCAAACGAATTATCCAGACATTTCCTTCTGAAATATTATATTTCCAAGAACAACGCGATATCGCGTGTCTGGTCGCAATCGAAAACAGATCGCGTCTCGATTGCCGGCATTCGTCGGGTTCGCTGAGCTGCCACATCAATCAGCCAAGATTTTGCCACTAAGCGGTTTGTTTGCATGATTTACACAGCCAATACATTTGTTGGCTAATTCCTTCGCCACTTCGAGTTTTCTCGCAGTCAACAAATCATTTGAAAATTCATCGAATTGTGACGTGAACTGTTTAACTCCCACGATCTCCCCCCTTTATCTTGTGTTCCTTTTTCTCGTGTTGATAGTGTTATCTCGTTCCTCGCTTGCACCCAATAAATTCATGCACCGCTTGTGCTTCGATTTATGACTCCCATCGCCGTAATTTGTGAC
>KN729902.1:5560-16367 GCA_000816745.1 Ancylostoma duodenale | reverse complement strand
TTTTATATGATAATGATAGAAGACATTCTCTCTGTTTAGAATTTAGGTTCGGATTTAGATTTTGTCCAACAATGTTCGTTTACAGAACAAAAATTCGTCAGTTGCTTCTCGCTGGATACACATTTTTTGAGCGATAACCAAACTTTGTTTTGAATAAAACGTTCTTATTTCTGGGAGGTCAAACGAAATCTCATGAAACTTTGCAAACTAACATGAGAGACTTCACGCTACATGATGCTACCAAAACTGTACAGAAATATGGAACAGGCGGGCGGAGGCCGGAAACTTTTTGATACCCCTGTACTCAAAAAAGAAACCACAACAGTAGATAAAAGCAAAGAAAACTTACCTTTTTGCCGATTGAGCACGGCAGCGTTGATCCAACAGCTGATCAATCCGACTTACGCTGCCAAGATGGCCGCGCTGCCGTCGCGCCGCCACGAGGTTTCCCGCCAGCTGATGGGACTCGTCTTTCCGGAAGGACTGTACAGATAGCATAACCGTCCTTCAATCTGTACTCAGACGTTCGGGCATTTGGAGCGCCGGCCCACACCGTTTCACGCGGCATGACACCTGCGATTCAAACGCAAAAGTGGGCGGAGTTGGCGCGCCTATTCCGCCGTTTGTTGCGCCTTATCCTGCATTTGGCCTACTGTGATCCTGCTAAGGGGATAGCAGGATTAAGGCAGGTCATATTCCATTGCAACCGGTGACTACAAAAATCGTACAAAAATTGGTTCGCCGAGCACGTGTGTGTTCCCTGCGCCAGCGCTCGACGAGCCGAACATCCGCAGCGAGACGGAATTTGCCGTCCGCGCTGCGTCGGCACGCGAGCGCACCCCACGCATCTTGTCTGGCCAAAAGGTACGCTGGGCCACTGTTTCAACCGGGCCTCAGTTGGCCAGACAAGTCCCGTAGGACTCGTCAGGTCTCCGCCAGAGCGGAGACGAGACTAAGCTTTCACAGCCGTCTGCCGGCTTATATACACTTCGGTTGCCACGTGGCAGTGGAGGAAAAAAAAACATGGTGCAGGTTAACCTGCCTCATGCGCACTCACAGCAGGTTCACTTGCTCCATCCGCACCTTCAGCAAGTATTCCTCGTCCACCGCGACCACCTGCCGGAAGCCTGCATCGGCCAAAAGTGGGCGGGTTCACCGGCGCTCCAAACGCCCGAATGTCTGAGTATATGTAAAAGTGAAAGTTCGTGTGTGACCGATTCGGACCAATTTTTCAGGTAGACCCTCCAGGGGCCGACGGAGGTTATAGGCTACTTTTGATCCAACCTTAATGATTAATTTATCGATTGTATCTATTTTATTGATTTTCCGCTGTTTTTGCCTAGAGACTTCCGAGAACATGCCTACTAGGGTTCTTCAGTACGCTGAACACGAATATGGCAACCATTTCTAGCGGCCGTATCGATTTATTGGTTTTATCGATTTTTCCCATTCTCGTTAGGGGACAGGCAAGGACATGCCCACTGTGGTTTCCCAGTACGCTGAACACGGATACGATAACCACTTTGTACGAAATATTGATTTATCGAATTCATTGATATTTCGCCAATCCACACCATGGCGAAGTGAAGACATGTCTAATGGGGGTTCCCTAATATGCTGAGCATAAATATGGCAATCACGAAATAAAATAAAAGATATTCGCACGAAATATCGATCTATTGATCATATCGATTTTTCTCATTTTCGTTCCAAATTGGGCAACAACATGTCTACTGCGGTTTCTCTATACGCTGGAAACGAACATGACGACAGTTTTGCACAAAATAATGATTTATCGATTCCATTTATCTTTCGTTATTCTACCCTGTGGGGCGGTAGGTCTACTGGGGTTCATTAATGGGCTGAATATGAACATGACCACCATTGTGCACGATTACATGAATTCACTCTCAACGAAAGAACTTTGTTGGCTTTTCGCTTACGGTTTGGCGGAAAAGTGTCACTTGAGCTTCGCTGATGTGCTGATCATCAAATTATGGGCATTTTTAATAAGTTTGTCAGCGATAGCAATTGTCCTCAGCAGTGTGAGGTAGCTGGGGCAGTGAAACACCCGAGCGGAGCCGGGTACGGCAGCTAGTAGGAAGCATACTCTTTCATGAAACGTTAGTTCAATGTGAACATGAATTCTATTTCTGATTGCTAGGATTCCTCCCTCTGTGACGGCACAGACCTGAAGGAGCGGAGGTGAGACGCTGACGCTGGCGCGCACATGTAGTGGAGTCGTTTTCAGAGTGCATTTTCCGCGACGGCGGTCCTACTGCCATTGGAGCACGCAGCACGGTCGGGCAAACAGTTGACGCACGATCGATCCGGCTTCTTTGACAAGTTTTATCGTCTGTTCCTTTGCTGACCGACCGCGCTGCGTGCAACAATGCCAGGAGGGCCGCTGCCGCGGGCAATGCACTGTCAAAACGACTCTACCATACATACATGTAGATGAAGTCGAATTCATCTTGGGCTGTCTTCAATGCTCCACAAGAGGATCCAAATCTCTGTGAGGCCATGAGAAGGATTAGCTACTGGTTTATAGCAAAGGAACTAGTATTCTCCAAGAGGTGTAATACCATGATAAGTTACTATTTATTCCTATAGGAGAACGCCCAATTTAGTCGATAAATTCATCATTCTGTAAATCCCAAATAAAGTCCCAAATCCCGAGATTGACTGGAGAGAGCAAAGGAATGAGTTATTAGCAAGAAAAAACAATCATGACGTTGAGTTGAAACGAGGTAAAGATCAAAGCGCGATTTCTGTATTTGTGCGGGAACCTGTGCGTCGACTTCAAATCTCTATTTTGGCAAATCTCGCTACCAGAAGACGAATCATTGAGTTCAAAAATAGTATTTATGCTACCAACTGAGCTGTGAACAGAAAACCACCACTAGTTTTTTTTTCAACTATTTGTCAGCTGAAAATATCCTTTTACCGACTTTATCGACTTTTTAGCCCACGTATGGGTGAAAAAGGCTCACCGTGATTTTTTATTATGTTTTTTTTTTCGATATCAATGATCACCGGTATGAACTTATTAGGGTCACCAATTATTTCTATTCATCTGAAAAAGACGGGGTAGTGAAATTTCCGGATGGGTATGCCGTCCAGCCAACAAACAAACTTATAGTGTTGCTGTTCGTGGGTGGTGTGTGATTTTAGAAATTTCGCAGCCGTAAACACCACTGATATAATGGTTTGGCGGAAAGAATATTGGGTTCCACAGAGGAGATGAGTAGAATTAGCGCAATATGTCACTTCCGGAAACATGAACAAATACATCTTCTTTCACATTAAATAGTTTTGTCCCGCTCCTCCAAATAATGATCAGCTATGAGTACCAACCATCATCAATAATATTGAATGACAAGGCTCAATTGAAAGTTTTTCCCTGTAACGGAAAATGAAAGCATATTTCGTGCTGAACCCTGTAGCCCACTCGTATGTGTCCTAGCCAGCAGTCCTCCAACTGCAGCATTTGAAAATCGAAAGTAACAAGGCATTTAAGAGAGCCTTTCTATAAAGACAGGTGAACACGAAGTTGTTGCAAAATTTTTAATTCCAGTGTTGTACGTGTTGACCATTGCCGCTGTATTGTGTATATCCTCCCTACAAGGAATCCCGTGTTACTGGACGGCGGACGGGAAGATGAGGAAGACAGTGAGTCAAAGTTATTCTTTAAACTTTCAGGAGCTCATAAGAAATCACAAGCTGTCATCACGCCAGCAGTGATGACCCAGGCATTCGAGGCCACCCCGGCTGTATGGGCGGGGTCATCGAGTCCTCATACTCGATACTAGAGCGCTCCAAGAGCAGCCGCTGATCCCATCTAAATAAAGCTGATAAATAAAGCTGAACCATCTATCTATCTATTCTCAGTGCAGGGCATCAAAACCTTGTTCTTGTCATCCGGCTGTCCATTCTGTGGACATTCTTTCTTGACCGAATGGTATAAGCATTGCTCAAAGGTACATTATCTGGGGCCACATCAGCTGCTATATTTAGCTTGTCGTGCGCGGCCCTGTGACTACATGCCCATCCTTTCCCATGTACACTCCTGACGTGCATTTCACACGTGCACAGTGGTAGCTCGTACAAAGTTCATTGCTATGCGGTATGAGCCTGTTCGGCCTGCTCGTCGTGTCTAACAAACATAATGGGAAAATTTCTGTGAATACATGACATACTCTGTTGCAATAGTTGCATCGTATGTTACGTGGATACGGGAACCTGATTCTCTCTCTCGTTCACAAGGATTACATGAGATACGTTCCCCAGCTGTGTTGCGGCGGCCGCGAGGGGCTAGAGCATAGACAGAGGGGTGGTGGGTGGAGGCAGTACAGGGACCCGTGATTAATCAGAGACGCAGAGAGCGAGAGGACTCGCGGTGCGCGGCAGGCTCTGGCCGCGATTGGGGAACGTATCTCGTGCAACCGTTCACAAGCTGGTTGAAACGTTGTCGGCAACTTACAGCAAGTTGTTTTGGAGAAGCTTAACGACATCTTGTGTTTCTCTTCCTTTTCGATAACTTGTCGGGAGAAATGCTTGCCGACAGTTGGTTTTAGTGGCGAGGTTACGTCAAGCTTGTCGACAACAATATGCTAGCCAGAAGCTTGTTTGCATGTTGTTTTTGGGCAAAGCTAGGCCGCCCACTTTATTTTGGGGTTCTGAATGATGCATAAATCCTCCTGATAATGCACTGGTTCGTGGCCTCCGAAATTCGATGTGTTCTAAAGCGTTCAATTGGACATGTCCTGAGGATTTGAACATTAGCACGAACAAGGATTCTTACAGAAAGTATGTTGATGATCCATTTAGGAATATTCTGTGTGCGCAATTACTGTTGACTACACTCCGGATTCCTGCGTTAGACACAAGGGATACTTCGAACTCTGGGGTTCCTCATCTGTAAGTGGCTCTCTTAATGTGTTCAGTCTTGATTTGGTTGCATGTTTACATCCGATTCCGGAACAAATCCCTGCAAAACTTTTCTCATGTTCTCTGTTCAGGGCAAGCCAGGTCGATGTTCCGCAGAGAAAAAAGATAATTTTTACCGAATTACATGTTACTGCGATACGAGTGCCTACTGTGGTGGAACACCAGCTCCGTTCGAGGTAATTTTCAACAAATGCATGCGGCGGAGAAGCGGCAGTTAGAGTATGCCTTGCCGCCATGAGGAGGCAGATCCCACAATTGTGCTGTGCCTAAAACAGAATTGGAATGAGAAAGACAGGAGTCTTCCAGAGCCCTCAATCTGTTCACAGTCATGCCGCGGCAAAGTGTTCATGCATAGATGTGATTTTGTTAGATTGCAGCATACCACGGCACTGTTCGATTGGCTGCGACGTAGTTGAATCAGCAGTCTGGCAAAGTCATTCCTTTTCCTATCTAAAGGCAGCACTCGCTCGAATCTTTTTGTTTGAGAGGGGTTGTCAGGGACGTAGAACTCACATCCAACAGTGAAACAGCACGATACACACGAGAAATTCACAAAACCGGGGTGCTGTTTCCGCAGTTTGAGGGATACTTCATGCGTTTGCGGATATGTCGACAGTGATATTCGCGTCATCAGCGTGCTATTGGAGTTTACGAGCATGTCGTGACAGTGTTCACGACAAGCAACACTGATGCATTTGATGGCCTGGCCAAAGAAAAGGAAACAGGACTTTATCATCTATTAGAGGAAGCATCCACGGTAATTCTGCCTTCCCAGATTTTGTTGTGTTCCTGACGCACACTATCAAATTTGCTGAATTTTACGAAGAGTGTCTTGAGAGGACCTTGTTTTTTTGGCAGGACTGATTTGATGGTTTTGATAGGTTGATAGATGATAGGTGGATCATTAGAAAAGGCGGGCTGAGTCACATGAGCTGGAAATAAAAGGAGGTGGGAATGAATGCGAGCTTCATCATGGGAAAAGATAGCGGTTGCAAACAAAAGCACCCATTCATTCCATGCTACTATTCATCACATTGTAGTGCAAGTGTAAACCACGTCTGATCTATCATCCTACTTCTTCTTAATTGGCAGTTCATGTGTGTGTTCATCTGTGCACGAGAACCAGCCACTGTCGTGTTAAAAACTACCGGCACCATAGTGTCCAGCGCATCGAGTTATGTACGAAAATGTGGTAAATTTTGGTTTTTACTTTGATTTAAAGAGCTTTCGGTCTACTTTTAGTTATGTTCAGGCATGTTAACTTTTTATTATGACCGAAAGGTTTTTACAGCACAGATGGAATGAATGAGATTAGATGCGATCAAGATCTTATAAAAGGAGAGAGACGGGTAGGATGCCATTAGAATGAAGAGGAGCCAGACGGATGGGGAGTGGCCCTGATGATGGGTGTGCTGGGAATGGTACGCCGGATCTCAGTAGTGGCGAAGATGTCGCTGGACGGGTCCACAATGTGAAGGAAGAGCGACGTCGTTCAGTAGAGGGGAACATACATATGTACACGAACATGATGCGAGTGAGGCAAGCCTAAAAGAAGCTTGAGAGCCGGACGATCAGGCTGGTATATTGATAATGCTGATGTCAACGGCGGGTGCAACATTGGTAGAATTACTGATATTACGGTTCCGGTTTTGAACCATTCGGAATATCGAAAATGAAAATCAGCTATTTGTTATTTAGCCCACGGCGTGTGTTGGAAGCCTGCACAACATTATCAGTAGTGTAACCCATAGTAAATGTCGGTCCTTTTCAAGACTCAAAACGTTCTTGGAGAACAAAGCTCTCTGATTTAATAGAGAAACTGAAGGTGAGGCTGCTGTTATGCGTGTCCAGGAGTATAGCGTTTTCAGTCGTTGCGGCATTGACACTGGTTTCTGTACGTATCAAGTGGAAAGAGTACGTCGTTGCCGCTGTCGGACATCGTCGACAGGCCTTCACATCAGTTTGTTATTGGTTCCTCACAAGAACGGAGCCCACATTTTACGAAGCACCCTTCGCATATAAGCGCCCATCCAACACTTTCCGCAACCAGGAGAGAACTTTAGGTCAACCTGGTGACTTCAAAAAAGAACACCTAGAATCCGAGAAAAATTGTTTAATTTCGCAAAATCGAAGCAGGTCGACAAATGAGTGTTGGAGCGCGTCTGGCTCGCTTCTGGAAAAAAAAAGCAAGAGTGTGTAAATATCCTCGCAGAAAAAAAAAGAACTAAATAGGCCTTACCTTTAGGAGTTCATTGCTCAGCAGAAAGATTACGCCTTCTCCTACAAATGTCTACTCGATGACTTACAGAAAGGTGAGTAACATTGATTTCCTACGCTGGAACACTAACGATACAAACTCTCGATAGAGTAAGAATGACTTATAGTGAATCACGTTTTCTCCTGTGTGTATGGAGCAAAGTTGAAGCATTGCCCAGTGGTAATGCTCGTATATCGCCGCAGCAAACAACATCGACTTCGATACATAGCGATTTAGGAGCATTACTGGCGCCGCTGGCTGTCTGTGAAAATCGTTACGTATCAAAATCGTTGCCGCTTGAGGTGCTAACAGAATGCTTCTGGTAGGAGAAGCATTCTGTTTCAGTTCTAGTAATGTTCAAAGACATGAGCACGGAACCTTCCACATCTGCGGTAACCCACATCCATTCTAATTAGCTAAAAATGAATCACAACAGTGAGTAGAACACAAAGAGCAACGGAAGAAGAATCCCTGGTATACCTTCTACTTGTTCACAAATGAAGTTTGTGTTGTCAGATTTAAACTTCCTGGACCACTCTTCAACTTGTCTCTCCAGCAAAAAGTTCTTTAATGGTTACTCGGCGCGCCCTGATCACGGGACGTCATTTGAAATGAATGTTAACAAGCCGTCGTTGCGACAAAATATGAGGAAGCAATTTTAGATGAAGGATGACTAAGGTATCATCCGATGAAGGAGGATCTATGAGTGGTGATAAAAGCTTTTCCGGATCAATGACTTCAATCAATGGCTTCCAAGCTTCCGGACTTCGGCTTACTCCCTTACATAGTCGATTCTGTCCATGTTGAAAACTACAAACTAGCATCACTGCGCTAGAGAATCATCTTCAAAGAATCTCGCGAACACGGTAAGAACGCGTGTTTTGCTTTCGAAGGAGCATGTTTTACCTTGAAGTAATGCCGAGTCGAGAGGCTGTCTCCAGGAAAGTGCTCAGGAACTCAGACCTCCTCCGGTTCAGGACTGCGGAAACAAGGAATTTTAGAACCTAGTGGTTTTGTCGTATGGCCACTCAATTGCACAGAACTCACTCAAAAGTGATAGCAGGTTTTCACGGCACTAGAGACATAGGCTTGCTCAAAACCACTTACGAGTGGGGAATTTCCAGAAAGGAACTTTGGAAATAGGAAACAGATTTCTGCCCAACCACCTGCGCCCCGAGGGTTTCGACTCTCTCAGGGTCCGATTCCTAGCAGATGGAGGATAGAGATATTTCCATATGTTTTCTTGTATTATATTCATTGGAAGTTATTCAACATGAATCATGTGACAGTGTCCGGAATTGCTTTGATAATCTTTTTCTGATTGCCCCTTTCTTTGTTACCGTATTTTTGGCCCACCCTGTACTTGCATGCCTAATGAAAAAAGATTTGAATTGTAACCTCGGTAAAATAGGAAGATAGAAGCTAAGAGGAGTTGAAGGAAAAAAACCGAAAGTTTAAATGAGTATTTACTTAGCCGACACTTTGTTGTCAGATATTTTCTGTGATATGATACACATATGTTTCAGGTACTTTCCTCCCTCCTGATGTAAGGTGAGTAAACATTATGAGGGGATTGCAAATGATGTTTAAATTTTCAATGTGACGAAACCAACCAGATAAGCTTTCCTTGTCAGAACGAACGAATAGAAACTGAACAACTGTTTCATTTTGAGCTCGTAGTGGTAGCCCTTGTTGAATGATTTTCATATAGTTCGTTGAAGGGGCGCAAATCAGAGCACATCCGCCTCTCCGATTTTATCAACTTCACCGATACCGACAGCAGCGGAGCAAATTACATCGCAGTCTCAAATATACACGGATCAAGTCTCATCCTACGACTCAACGCAATCCGATGTATGTCTTCAACACTCCATGTAAATTTCTAAACACAAGTCTTCTATTGATGAAATGAGTCAGCGTCACCGAACTCCGGTATATGGCACATGGACCGGAGACACGGGCAGACCCATATACAGGGTGGCGAAAAAATACGTGCGCCATAAAAGGCGTTCAAATTTTATTTTGTGCCAACGAACATTTCAAAAAACTTATTTCTGTACAATCACAAGACGCGACATTTCATAATTACACAAAATTTTCGATGTGTCTGCCAAAAGGTTTGGTGCAAGCGTTAATTCGTTTCCTCATGGAGTCGATGGCGCAGCGCAGGTAGTTAACGTCTAGACTGTTTCAATTTTTGATCAATTCTCTTCGCAAATCCACCAGGTTTTTCACATTTCCTAAGTTGCTCTTCCGTACACCTACAGACAGAGAAGTCCAGTGGATTCAAATCCGGGCTATTAGCAGGCCACAAATCCTTCGTCAAAAAAAAGCTGATTTTGGTCTCCATGAAGTGGATCGCTGTTTTGGCTCCATGGGCTGGAGCCCAGTCTTGTTGGAAGATAAAATTGGAATGTTCTTGCTTAATAAGTAAATATTTAAGAAAGAACAAGTATGCAGGAGTGCTTCACACAAAAAATAAAACAGAGTCAAATATCACGCGCACGTAAATTCCGCCACACTGTAGAAGGATCCTAAACCATCGACCATTGACATCGAGTGTGCCATGGATAAGATTAGAGAAAAACTGAGGAGTTATTTCAAGTACATGAAATACTGTCGATGCCTTCTTTCCGTTTGGCATATGCCGGAATTCAGCGTCACCAGCTGATCTGGAACAAGTTTGATTCCAGGATGTGACTCAGGCACATGTGAAACCACCATCGAAACCATACCTAAGTGCAGAAGCGAAAAAGTGAGTTTCAGTCGCTGAAAAAAGCAGGGAAAAGGCAATCGGGTGGAGGGACTTCATTGCTCATTCAAGAAACGTCATAGCTATACTTGATAGAGTTTTTTTTTGCAAAGCTCTATAGCATTTAGTGTTCAGATATCTTCACTGGGCAATTGGGCGAAACCTTATATTTTTCCTAGTGATAGCTATTTTAATTGGCGCCTCAGGATACTTCTACTACGGGAAAGATGTGAGATTCATACGTTTTATAAATCCTTACTTTATCATAAAATGAAGAGATGGATGAGACTCTGCATTTGTTTAGCCTCCCGACCTTAGTGAATTGATGAAAAAGAAGAACTCAAAGAAGAAATAGCTCTGTACCTTAAAACTGTTGTTACTTTCAAAAACTAATACATATACGATTTTTTTGAAACAATAAAACTCTCAGAGTTATCGATGTTCACAGTTTCTCACAATGTGTCTTGATTGAACATGTGGCACATCGGTGCCGCACAAAACCTGTTGTGCTGAATTTATGAGACTTCTCGTTACGTCGCTGTAGCTTTCTTGGGAAAGTATTCCTTTCCAAGCATATGAACGGCGTATACATACGTAGAAGCGTGTAAAATAGCAGCACCACGAAGGAAGGCCGCTCAATAAGTAGTGCTCTCGACTCTATTACGTATGGATCAGTGGGGACGCAAGGGGGAGGCCCCCCCCCCCCGAGAATGGATCGCCAAATTTTTGAAATTACTTTACAATACAGATAAAAATCTTGTATTAGTTAATTTTTAATTGTTTATTTTTATTATTATTTTTAATATAATTTTTATTATTTATTATTATTATAATTAATATTTTCATTA
>KN729900.1:5929-16240 GCA_000816745.1 Ancylostoma duodenale | reverse complement strand
GCTTTGAAATATAAACTTTATCAACTTTTCGACATCTTTCTTCAACGTAAAATTACATATTTGGCCCAAACTACTCCATGCTAGCATGAAAAAAGTCGCTTTTTTGCAACAGCAGGGATTCCAGCTCAACCGCTGATTTTCTGCATGAGTCACGCGAAAGATTGCGAAATCAAATCCTCAGCCATCATGCCTCCATGTTGCTTCTTTCAAAAACCCAGGATTCTTCATTGGCACGGTTTCTTCGCAACCCATGTGGCATACATACATTCACCATCGGCATTCTTTTGATTCGGCATGTTTACGCCAAATCACCCAGTGGCGGCGGGCAAAGTGGAAGGGGCAGCCAATAGGAGTCGCGCGCTCCACCCACCCACGTGACGATGGGGGAGGGGGGGGGGTCTGCGACTTATTATAGTAGATATTCTGAGGCAGTTCTTGCCTTTTTCTATGAAATCACTTAATGCAAAAGGGCAGTAATCGCAATCGTCTGGTCGCTGATGTGTGACTGGTTAACCTCGGCCATGGCCAAGATATTACCTGGAAAACTGCATCGATCCGAGGCAGGACCACATGATGGTGAATGTATAGAGCACGAAGGTACGAGATCAAGTTAAATGTGCGTTCCATAAAAGTGAGATCATCAGTGAGCCTAAAAAAGTAAGATTAACGTAATTCACACATTGGGCCAATCAACGCTTGCTGTACATACTTCGTGCCAGGAACAGGCAAGTAACTTGGAGGAGAGGGGCTCTGGTTGGCCCATGCGGACTCGGTTCTCAAGGAGGTCATGCTCCAGTAGATATAGACAGATCCTAAACCATACCTACTCCATAAACAACCCAGTAACGAAAATCTGCAGTTGCAGAGAAGTGCTATGTTATTTGCGCTTAAATTGCATGCCTGATCTACCACATAATCTAGAAAAATGTACGTGTGTATATACCTTTCAAAGCGACTTGGAGCAAGCCGCATGGATTATAGAGGTCGTCAACGACGATTGTATCGAATCTGAAACATAGGCTTTACTAATTTATTTATCACAAAATATCCAACAGAGGAACTGAACCTCTCTCGAACGAGCTCATCGAATTTCCCCTTGTTTTTGGCTAGTAGTCTGTCGCACAGTCTCACCGAAGCCAACCAAGCCGTCGTCTGCTCATTCGGAAGTTCGAAGTCTGGATTCCAGATCTGTAGAGGAAATTTGCTACGTACTCACAAGTTTTCAATTGGGATCGCTGACCTCATATTAATCGTTAGTAAAACCATCAATATCGAGGTATTGGAAACACTAAATTTCGCGATTATGGCTATGTTTATACTTTATCGGGAAGCTATGGCGTCGCGGCGACGGCCCTATTATGCACGACGCGAGGGGTGGCAAAGGTTGTAGAAGGAAAAAATGGAATAAGACAGAAACAGCGACAAGTCGCGACTTAAAACGTTGATGAAGTCTTCGACTCTCGCATACTTTTTAAAGAAAACTACAGACAGGGTCCGATGAGGATTCGCCGCGATAACAGCAGCCAACTACATAGCACTTCGTGATCCTCCGCCCATGACCGTCCGCTTGTGCACAGCTTGCACGAGCGACGGTCGCGGGGCGATAACGTATAAACACAGCGCATCACTCATCTATTTACGTGCAAGATTCGACAGATACTGAGAGTGATAAACCTATAGCACGTACCTCACTGTGAGAAGAGTGGTTTCGATGGACGAAAATGTCGTTCAACGTGTGGTCGTCGAACTGTACCGGCCAGTATATTCGCTTCACTCCCTTCATCAAGGCTATTTTAGACTGAAAAGAGAGATCTATACGTATATTCATACAGTGTATACATTAATATACATGTCATTAGAATGATGTGAAAGAGAACTTTTGTTTGTTTTTTGTGTAGTCATTGTGATCTAATTTTTCTCACATCTTTGCCCTTCTCAATAATTCCTCGTATGTATAAAATGGAGATAAATTATTTTGAAGTTCGGTGCTGTTTTTATGAACGCATGGGTGAGGTAAGAAGTGCTGCCATTTCCCCTTACAGCTACAGACGTTCCCAGGTGTGCTCTCACAGACTAGCCCGTCCCAACAGCAATCGACACGCATTTTCCCACTCGTTTTCACCTCCATCACAGGTTCGCCTTGTCTCATCTTGAACTGGGCACAGGTGCGTAATTGGAAAGATGCGTAGTCTCATAGCAGAGTAGTAGCTAGGTGTAGACAACGTCACTTATGAGTAAACATGTTGATAGGTGCCAGATGAAGGATAAACTTGGATGCGTTCATCATAAGTAACCTCAATGATGCATTCGCGCTCTGGCGCACTCTAGAAAAATCCTGACCCGACTGAGCCTAATGGTCAATTCTTAAAGAAACAGGAAGCGAGAAAACGCTGCCCATGGACTTGATTCTCGAATGGCGAGGAGGATGGCAAGGAGTTGTACTAATAAAGATTAGATCAGTTGAATAGGCGCCAATTGTATCAAAAAAATTCACAATGTGTCCGGAAATTTGTCATCGAGAGGGTCTCCTGCTCCAATGGCCGGCTAAACGGGAACATCTCCGTTCATTCGCCGAACAGATTGCGACGTTTTGGCCGGTTTTACGAACGCTAACCATTTGTCCCATCAAAACTTCTAACATTTGATAGGCTTTTGAAATAAAAATAGAAAGCAAAAAAAAATGATTTCACCTGTGTCGGTCCATACTCAAGCCAAGTGACGTCGTGTTTCCGCCGAGCCAATTCGTCTGCCAAGTACTTCATTGTATACCCGTGCATAGGGTACAAAGTGCTTGGCATCAGTAACACCTTCGCTGAGTGCACTATGCCGACGACGGCGACGAGGAGGATGGCAATCCTCATCTGAAGAAGTAAGTGTAAGCGAAGCGTCGGAGAAAGGGTGGCTCCTCAGAAGATTGGTCGAATAGGAATGGAACGTTGGATGACTTGTATGCTGCAGAAGCATGAAGAATAGACAACGACAGCATCGCCTGGACATTTGGCAGTATTCTCACCACTGATACGAAGCAGTGTCCACAAAAAAAAACCTCGCTTTGCTTCAAGGAACATACTGGTGCCCTATAAGTTGCTAGAAACTAACCTTGACTCACAATAAAGTTTGCAAATTTTTGACCAGTTTTTTTTTTGCCATTTTCTTGTGATGAAGGTTTGCACTTGATCAACCAACAAGCCACAATTTTAGAAGTAGGTAATTCTCAGTGTTAGTGATAAAGTAAAAGTGGTTGATGTTAGTCAATCGTGTTGGTGAGATGTACCACGCATTCGACTTCATCTGCGTAAGCATCAATGGGACATTGAATGTGTATGTGCACTATACTGTTAGTTATGGGAACATCCGATATATCAATCAGCGCTTCTTCTTCCAAGACTCCTCTAGTAACAATTCACCGACTTTGGAGGGATGGAAAACTTGACTGGCCTGAGGCGGGGTCGAAAAATCGACCGTGCTAGCCTCTTCTATGCGCGTTCTCTCAGACATTAGTCGTGGGATAAAATTAGCAAACGTTTTTAAAGCACAGCGTGAAGGAAATAATCCACTCATGAATGCTTAAGCTAAGCTTGGATCAATTACAGAATTGGAAAGCAGCTATTCTCAGTCAGTGCTGTTATCCGCACTGTTGTTTTTCCAATAGCGAGTTGAGGCAATGATGAATTATTTCCCTTTCATCAGACCAAAACTTTCGTGCAATGACTTCTTAAGAAAACAATAAATCACAAGAGAAAACATTTTTGTACTTTGGAACGAGATTGCATGCTAATTATAGTGCTCGTGATAATGACCATGAGAATTGAGAAAGCAATTACACCACTTCTAATAAAGAGTGTAGCATCGGACTGAACAATGCGCATAATCAGTAAGAAATTATGAAAAAGAAAAGACTAGGATTATATGAAAGAAATCATAGATGAGGAATGATGCCCATTTCACGTGAATGAGTTGATAAGAATAGATATAGCTTCTTCTTGTACTGCTTGATATCAATCGGGCGCTTTTGCTACTATGTATATTATTTCTGCGAAATGCTCTGACAAAGCTTTATCCTGAGTATTTGAGACAAAGCCGGACAGGATTTAGTAATCTTATAGCTACGTATTATGTACTACACAGAGACGAGAGCACTATCGAGGGGTAATAGCGCGCAAGGGCAATATCAAGGTTTCAGGCCCAATTAAAAATCGAAATGAGAGAATGTATGCCACAGAAAGTTTCTTGTATCGAAAAGTTAAAAGTTAGTTTGTTCCTGTGAATCTTCCTACACTGACAGCTGCATACGCATGTACATATTTAGCATACCGCCAACTTTTGGCAACGCAATAATGAAAATTTAGAAGTATCTCAGGCTTGGGATGTGCTATATATGAGTTTTCGAGGATATTATGTTGACATGAGTCCCTCTCAACAGTGCTCCACCGATTAATGTTTATGAACGATTTTACTGCAATCATAGCTAAAATCCAATAGTTTTGAGGATATTTCACATACTTTCTTACATCACTTGGATAAATCAAGGGAAAGTTAATCGTAGCTTTTGATATAATTGAGCATTCTGCTGTGCTAAGTATGTAGTCTTCGTGCGCATTTGCTCACTTCAGAGAGGAGTGAAATTCCCAAAAAGTCTAAAAAATTACAAAAGAAAAGATTAAGTGTGATTATGGTGAAAAAGCATCAGTTCGGCTTTAGATTTTTCTCTGGTCTTTGCTTCTATAACAGACCTCCAGCTAAGCGCGGGAAATTCTGAGGGTTTAGTTTTTCTCTAATTCAATAAAACGAAGTTTTCGCACAGATTTGACGGTCTTCTCCTGCCCATGACTCTAGCTGAGTAAGGTGATGGCAGCCGAAGACATATGTTGAGCAGTGGAAGGCCTAATTTAGATAAGCACAGCTCCTCTCCTCCAGACATGAAACTGCGAATAAATTTCCAGAAGAACTGACAAAATTGAAGTCTTATTTTGGAAAACGTCCTTCTTCCAACTTCCTACTCGCGTAAGTAACTTAAAAGAGGTTACGATAGAAACACAGACTCATTTTTGGTTCGGATTGTTCATTATAGGAACTGAGACATGATGACAAGAGCTGCAATGTAAAATTGTGAGTGTGCTAAATATTTAGCCGCTACTACCCATGTGTAGCAAACTTACTGACTTCTCCGGAAGTGAATTCTGCCAAAGAAAATTGACTTTGCCAATTCCTGAAGGACGATGCTGTAGAGACATAACCAGTTTTCTGCTGTGTGAAGTGGTCTTAACAGGTCCCCGTTAGGCCGTTCACTGACCACATTAACATGGATTCTTTGGAAAAGACAAGCATGCATAAAACGGCTCCTTCTTGCAGATGCCATAGAAAATGCATTGCCTCGGAAGTATATCAAAACATCCTGCACTTTATCTGGCAACACAAGAGTTCTCATCGTCATAGAATGACGTGAGGAGAGAGAGGGATTTGGATGATGGAAAACTGAATGGTCAATTACATAAAGAAGATTTCCATTCAAGATATACATAGTATGGAAGGAGTAACTTATCAGCTATATATTCAAATTGGAAAATTTGACCTCAATTAGGTTTACTGGATGGAAAACTAGAATGTCTGAACGTAATAAAGGAGGACGTCCACGGAAGAGAGATATGTATCTATGAGAAATTGGCGTTCCTCCTTCACGAATGTTCGAATCAGCCAAAAATTAGCTGAACTGTTAACCAAACTAATTATATTGTTCGGTTTTATTCCGGTCCCAAGCATGGTCTAGAACGTTTCACGATATTTTGTAGCGACCCAAAAAAGCTACGTGTCCACGCCAACGGAACGCGAATATGGAGATCAAGCAGAGCAGAAGTGACGACAGAGTAATCAAAAAACGGCAGCGGTCAGACGCGGACAAAAAGTGAAGGGCTGACGCTGTCCAGGCGACCGGATGATACCGAAGTATCCACCCAACGTTGTTTTCGAATCGATCGGTCGACTGATAACATGGTCGACCAGTGAAGGTCAATTTGAAGTGCTGCGGTGCCGTTCGCCACAGCCCAATAGGCAGTTTTGCACTAAGACCGCGGAAGTAGCCTGAGAATCAGTTCTGTTTTTGTTCCGCTTAATTTGTGAGAAAAAAGGTACGGGTAGCTTTGTATGTACGTACTTTTTCTGAGGAGCAGAATAGATTAACACAGTGGGCAGGTGTGAAGTCCGAACATACTGAGTGGTTCACGTAATTGTACCAATTCGCTGACAGTGGACTGGGTAAGAACTGGTTCTCACGGTTCAACGAACGGGTTGGCGGAACTATTTTAAGGAAGAACAGGAGCACAGAATGGTTCCTTTCCAACGGGTAGTGCCATGTGGCATATGACGTGTTTTAAATATGGCTGATAGAACCCTAGAATAGAGCTATAGCCCTAGAATAGATAAGATGTAGAAGGCATTCTGATAATTTATCATTGGACCTAAAAAGGACATGTTTTGGAAATAGTGAGATGGAAAAAATGATCTGAGATAACTTGGGGAACAAAGCAAGCAAACTCTGGCGACAAATTCAAGGTGTAGAGTTCTTCACTTTCTCTGATACTAGTTATTTTGGAAAGGATGCTATATGTGAAAGACGTGAGTCACATTTCATTCATTAATTTCATATATACATACATACAAGGTGAAGCAAGTAGAAAACAGAAGTATAAAGGACAGTAAATCGCAGAATAGGAGAAGATCGAGCAGTGATTGAATCAAGAAGTAGTTAAAAAAATGATTTTTTTTTGAGGGAGTCGGCATAAGTTGCAAGTTCCAGATTGTAAACAACTTATGCCAACAACCTTCAAAAAATTCACTGTTACATAGATTACAATTGTTGAGAGGAAGGATTAGATAAGTTGAGCAGAAATATGTATGTAATGCATGTCTCAGAATTAAAAAGATGAATTCTTCTTGCAAAAACACAACAGCAGTTTCAGCTATTTCAAGAGCTCTTTACCAGAATACCAAAAATACTGATGACTCAATACCTAAAGGAGTCACTTCGTTGGACTGAACGTTTTCCTATTTCACAAGTCATCATCACTATAATTTCATGCTTTTGAATGTTGTCTGGTAAAAGAAGAACAACTTTAAATAAGAAAGAAACGTGAAGAATGATGTGAAGGATCAGAATGCTGACAAAACAACTGTGACCAGTAAGGCGACCGATAAGTGTGCGATGAACTACTGAGTGACAAATGGCGAGAAGAAACTCGAAGGAGAGAGTCTCGCTGGAGTCTAACCGAGCGAGAATCGCAAGAAATTGCGAACTGTGTGACCTCGTCTGCCGGCCGTTGCAGTAGAATGCTGAAGACTCGCAATTACCAGCGCTGAGCGAGGAGTTCCGCGCGGTGAAAATAGACCGCGCGAAATTGGCGATGCACTGCCGCCCGCTCACCCCTAGGTATTTTGGTGTATGCACTTGAGATGAATTTATTGCACGTGAAAAAGGAACACCACGTGATTAGCATGCCCTTCCGGAACGGACCCATTCCTGTGGGAAAACGTCAGGGAGTTTGGTCTTGAAAGCTAATGTTTCTACATACATCACCTTTATGCAATAATTCTGGTTAACACTCCGCCACCTTTGTAGAATTGTAGCATTGGGACAGCACACCCTCGGTACAGTGCGCATAAATGTGCATCAACCGCAAATCGGCTGCTATCAGAGCTCACTTAAGTATTCATGGAATCGAAACTCTTATGCTCCTACTTCCTGCGACATTTTCCAGTGTTACCTCGAATTTTCACGAAGCAACGGGGCTATCCCAACGGTATTTACCCCTTCCAGTCTTAGATTTGAAATACGTCCGTTACGCAAGACTGGTAACAGTGTTATGTTCCAATCATGCGGTGGGCGCGGATGGACGAGCCCTTTACCCGGTTCCTATGACAATTTACATTATTTGGGTGTAAACTATAAATGCTCGTTTGTCGGACAGACAAAAGAACTTTTAAAAGATAATGCGACACATCAATCCCAGATGTACCACAGGGTTGGTGTGGATGACGCCTCGCCACCTTCTGGACAAAGAACAAGAGCCTCACTGAAAGAAGTTACTGCACCATGAGGCAAAATAGCGATTCACTCAAATTATGACCTGGGCACAGTTTTTGAGCTGTGTGCCAGCAAAAGCAATTGATAGCCTGCTTTTGCCAATTCTAGGCTGAAGAGGAAACATACGTACGACTTCCTAGCCCAGTTAAGAGATGAGGGTATTCGATTCTTGCACGGGTTTGCCCTAGTGGCATCTCTTGATGTCTATCATGGTGTGCGGTGTAATATTGCTGCTACATTTCTTCGTCTAAATTTGTAGAACACAGAAGGAAAATATATTATTTTGGTCCGTCAAATTCTAAATTTCTTCGAAAATCGAAAATCCCAGAAATTTGTATGCATGCAGATGTGCCACGAATTGTTCTTTTGAGCAATATCAAACAGTTTAGAATAGATGTTCAGTAACGAGTCTATTGAGACGAAAGAAAATAACGTATATCCATAGCTTTACACTCTAAAGGGCAATTTACACCAGAGAGCGTGCGCAGACGCACTCATCCATTTGCGAAGAAATTTGGGTGAACACCGGGCAACGCGAAATGTATAGGAAAATATAAAAATACCACGCAACCGTCGCGTAGAAGATTGAGGCCACAAACTCTTGCCTCTTACTTGCGCCTGAATGTGCCATGGCTTTGAATAGGCTTATCTTTCATCATATACATAGATTTACTTGCTTCTTAGCACAGCACTTCTTAGCACTTAGTGAGATTCGCCCTTTCCGAATGAGAACACGAGCGAAAGAGAGCGACACCTTGGTGAGGAGAGCTCCATTCCTTCTTTCTTCAGTGTTCACGTCGCAACAAATTCCTTTCGAGTGATTTCCTATTTCTTCTTTGTAAAGAGTGAGATCCCACCGTGAGAACTCATTCCGATAATATTATTCCAGTGTCACGTAACCCAACCATCTGAATGTTTTCCACATGCGCATTATGAATTATGAAGCAGGACACATCCCAACATTCTGTTCTCTGATCCATTCCTTGGTGAGAGGAGACTACGACTACGAGATTTGCGAACTCATCCGCTGGTTTATTTATATCCTCGAAGGTGCTTCGCATAAAACAAACAACGAAAGAAAATTTTTAGGAGGACATTAAGGCCTGTGAGACCTTCCCTAGCAGTATGAATTTAAAGGCAACACCCACGGAAATCTTCTTTGCTGAGTTCTTGAGTGTTTCTGAACTATAGGCACAGCCCCGAAAATTCTGCGACGGAAGTGCTGTCGGAGACTCAGCCTTCTCCGAGATATCACAAGCATGTATGTTCAAACTCAGCTCAATATTTCAACCCAGGCCGCTGGTGCGAGTTGTTTTGCTTCGCAGAATCTGGAGTGCGACAGCCCAACATGGAAGGCACATACCAGCTGATAGGACGCGGTGGCATTGATTGCTGGCACTGATCAAGTCCGCTGGGGGCAATACCGCAATTACGTAGCTGAAAGCTCGTCCAATGTTTCTCGCCCGCTCCGGTCAGACAACTTCAAATCCTTGAATTCTTCCACTCTGGTTGTATTTTAAAACAAGGTCTTCAGTCAGGGAGCTAGAAGAGTCCAGAGGAAGTTTAATTTCTGGAGATGAAAATCATCATGGGTGCTGCCATTGGCTGTATTTTTTAACCGCTAATGTATATACATACATCACTAATCTGGGGAACTAAAATTCCTTTTCACAACCTGAAATCACGGTCGGGGGTAAATTCTCCACAGCTGGCGTCGGTTCGGCGTATGTTTGTTCGAAAAAGACCACTGAATTCTCGATTTTCTTCAAATCGCTAATGGCTGAAGTCATCAGACCATAGGTCCTCACTGTTTTCACTCACATGCCTATGTTTCGCTCTGGGTATTTAACATGCCTATGTTTCGCTCTGGGTATTTATCCGGTTTTGCTGTAAATGATCGTTCTATCATAACATAGCGGATAATTAAATAAATGAAGCTCTGACCAACGCTGCTTAGGACGTCTTCCCCAACAATTCTCTCTTTTTTAGGAATTTTCGATGCAAAAACTCTTTACGCAGATAAAAGTATAGCATTGGCCTTGAAATGGAAAATTTTAAAAGGCTTGCTATCGTGCTGGAAATCGTTTACAAAGCTAATGGGCAGCACCTATGAAGTTTCAGGTCCATGCACGCCCTCAAAAAGGTGAATTCCCAACAATTCTCTCTTTTTTAGGAATTTTCGATGCAAAAACTCTTTACGCAGATAAAAGTATAGCATTGGCCTTGAAATGGAA
>KN729899.1:5233-15790 GCA_000816745.1 Ancylostoma duodenale | reverse complement strand
AAAATGCGTAGAAAGCTAGATGTTTTGCTGGTGATACTTGATAGCATTGTTTCCTACTATTTATTATATTTATTGATACAATGAAGGCGCACAAGCCAAAGTGAGGCGAAATAGATATGAATTTTGAGTCAGTGAGAAGCATTTCTCCGATAGATAACGAACTATTTTTTTGTAAAAGAAACGCAAAAAGAATCACAAAATTTGGTGGGGAACAATAAAATAATAACCGGAGATGACGCTCACCGGAACTATCTAGGCTAAGCACCGCCGACACAGCATGTACAATGCTTACGCTAAACCGCTTATCGCGGCCTGAAGGTTGAATTGCCTTTACAAGTGGTAATCCCCTCTGAACTGGCACACTATTAGTGTTAAGCGTAGGAAAAACGTCATTCAGACCGAAGAATAGTAATCCCTGGCGAAGGCTATCAGTGACGGGGACAAAGTTTTACAATGTATTACGCAATGTAATAAATGGAATACATAGCTAATAGTTATTCTGGTAAACAGGGTAATTTATTTTTACTTTTTATGGGTTGCGATCGAGCGTTCGAGCCGTTTCTGAGGTTATTACGAGGTTATCCAAAAACAGACATAATGATGAACAAAGAATGGACAAGGACTGGACACGAATTTCTAGGCAGAAGTCTGGAAATATGAACAGATTGAAGTAGCATGCACATAGTCATAACAAAGAGTAATGTGTAATAGAATAATTCGAGAGCAGAACGATCTGATTATCCGTTGTTACCAGTGTACTGGAACATACTTGAGTGCTCCTCACTAATAGTACATGTTGGCTCTTTGGAGCATATTCGGGTTTATTCGTATGAATCGAATAGATAAAAATATGGTATGAATAATATACGCTGTACAGTATGCAATAATAAACGGTGAATAATAATAACGTAAATGACAATAAAATATATAGCGTAGTATTACATGAGCTACACATTAGTATGCCATATGTACGTATTGTGTTTCACCATGGACGATAGTTGCGAAGACAGCAGAGAAAAAGAAGGCTGGAAAGTGTGTGGCAATTAGAGAGGAATGAGAGAAGCAGGCCATCCGCAAGCTAACTCGACTATTGCCGCATTTTGAACAGACTATATGTAAAGTAGCAAAATTTTTAGTACAGTGACCTCATAATGCACTGAAAAAAAACTGAAGCAAGAAAAAAATTTGGACTTGAAGGAACTGCCGGAGATCACCCCAGGAGCCGCAGTTCTATGGAATGGAGCATTAAAGGGGTGCATTTCAGCGGTACAAGCTGGAAAATATGAGGAAAGCTGTTGCACATCATAGTCCTAATTTTACATTCCATTTATACTATGAAACAGGTGAATGAACCAGTAATTTCCCGTGCTTGTCGAGATACTTGAGGATTCTTACGATTATCATGGATTTCTGCACTACGGACGCGAAGACTCTTTAGCCATGCTCATAGTTTTGTCACCCAGCGAACCATCCACGTCATAAGATACCTGGCTGCTACACAGAGCAAAATCGCCCCGCGAGTGGCGACAAGGTGTGAATAGGACCGTTTTTGTCGCGCGTGGCAAAACTCGCTGACCGTATTCCACTCCGTAGACTCATGATTCTTTCGAACAAACTGCACTCCCCCAATTGCGAATTATTAGTTTTGCTATGATATGGATTCAGTGTTTCTAGTGCTTCTTAGTTTTGCTTATCTATCCGTAAAACTACAGTACTTGGAGCGTATGTTATGTGTTATTGTTATTATTTTCTTCATATTATTTTTTGGGGTTCCGTGCAATGCCGCGAATCCGCCCAACTTTGAGTATGCCCACCGTCGTTGGGCAGCGAAGGCTCCCCCCCCCCCCCCCCCTTCCTCACTCCTGCCGCCCAGGGAGGACTCGCTGGAAGGCAAAACTCCGAGTGGGTATAATGCTGTACTTCTGCGCCAACCAGATTGATAGGTGGAACATTTCTGAGTGGGGCCTTATGAATTTGAAGATGTATTTAAAAGAGAGTTTGCGGAATAGACTTCAAATTCAGACGTCGGTCTCACTTGCTTTCCGGATTTCTGCTGTCGTTAGGCTGCAAGAGCTAGCGCATTTGGCCTTCTCAAGTGCTCCCCTAATGCGTATGACTGCTCAGAACGTTTCCTTTTTCGAAAAAAAGAGACTGAGCTCTAGTTCCGAACTGTAAGTGATTCGCAGGACTTGTGGAAAGCAGCATGGCTGATACCTATTTGAATAACGACAGTAGATGTCAAACTAACTATGTGCGATTACGGGGGCATGAACGGCTGCGATAGCTCTAATCAGCCGATAATCGGTCAACACGCACAATTGTTACCAAGTCTGCATAATGTTGCGGATATATTTGAACCCAAATTACCCCATAAAGAATAAGCACTGCTCCACCCTGTTCCAAACAAAGACTCGCAATGCAATTTGACTCCTGTATTTCTAGACAGGATCGCGATGAAGGCTCAAAAAAGCTCGAGGATCTTAGCAACCGGTAGCGTGCGGTTTTCTGAATTCAAATGATTTAAAATCGAGGGAAGGATGAGATGGTTATATGTCCTAATTCCAATACGGTCACCGGATAACAAGAAGGAGGATGATGGTGAAGTGAGGAAGCTTATCCTACATACGGCAGCATCTTAAGGTCACATTATTACTTTTTTTTCAAACTGTGTACTCAATCTGCTCCTTCTAATGGACCTAAACAGCAAGTGAGGCATATTACACCTGACAATATGTATCTCCGGCAAATAAAATATGGAGAGCGTGGCCCGATTCTTTTCAAGCTAAAAACATATAGCGGTGTTCAAGCCAAGCCAAAAGTGGCATCCACTAAAAACTATGCACAAAGATTACGAAAAAAGGAGAAGGGGGCATAAATAAAATAGGTAGACAAATGAAAGAAAGTCCCCCTTCACTCACAACATGAATACCCAATGCCTGATAACCAACGTTCTCATAAGTTTTCCGATGAGCAGAGTAAAACTGCATCAATTAAAACCCATGCATACCGCTCACGTTATTTTTCTGACCATACTCTGACCGTACTTACAAAAGCACTTGAGGACATGAAAGTTTTAAATACAATAGCCTCTGCGCAATAATTGTGAGAGTATCCCAGTTCGAAGAAGAAAAATCATCGCCTATTGCTACAAAAATTGCCATCTCCAGTGAGCCACGGATCAGCTGTCCTGTTCAGAGTAGAAAGAGAGCGTACGGTAGCAATGAAGTTAGTATGTTCAACAACCATTCCGTAGTAGGAGCCATTATGGTCGTGCCCCTAGACAACGACGAATGGTTGCGCCCGTCGCTAGACTTGCTTTTTAAACGGAATTAAGGTCAAGTGCAGAGTACAAAAAGTGCCAAGAAGTCAACGGCGACTAAAAGTTATTCGGCGAGCAAAGACAGGAAACAAGGAAGCAGACAATGGGCGCGAATTGCACGGCTTAGTGACACAAACCCACGCTACGACGTATGAAGAGGCTTAAAATTTTGATAAACCACTATCATTTCAACACCAATTCCGCCTTTACATGCAAAGATCGCTTAAGTGGTGTTATTCACAAGCTACATATGGTAGGGACTGAAAGAGCGATTCAAAGTGAAGCAGTAGAGGGAAATTTCAAAAATTTTCTGGAATCGATATTGCGAAGAATCGATCTACAATGATTACGTAATCTGGAATTCATTTCCAGCTCAGATACAATAGGAAAAATACTACGTCTTCTTTGAGCAGGTACTCACAATGGGTGCGTATGTGTAAATTCTCAAAATTTATTATTTTACCAGAAAGATCAGCCAGAAAACAGTTCTCACATCTATGAAGTGCGTATTTGATAACTTATTTACTCATTTATATGTTTGTTTATTTAATTATCTATTTATTTATTTACTTATTACACCGTCAGGTGTGCGATAGGTAGCCATAGGAGGAAGGCAAACAAACAGGTAGTTGCAAAGAAAAAAAAACAAAGTAACCAAAAGTTAGATACTGATTTAACAAGCAGAAACTACGTAGGCCTATTTGATTTTCTCGAATATTCTATTCAAACATAGACTGATATTGCTGTTTTTGGTTTCTCATTTGACAATCAGAGGTAAAAAAAAGAATGAAAGAGAAAGAAAGAATGAACACTGAAGAAAATTTTCCCCGCTCAAGCATACGACAACCTCTGGAGGTTTTTCAGAGTTTAAATTCGGCGTAAGCGAGCTAATTGACCACATGAGGACTGTATCTGCTTCGTACCGTAAACACCTCTTAACAGAGTCACGGCAGCATGACAGCTCGTGGGATTTACTAAAATTCTGCACAAATAAGTTATTATTCACGGGTTCTTACGGTTTTGTTTTAAAAACATCGCATCCTTCCTTACTTTTGTACTGTGTAACAGTGCAAAAGCAGTTATGGTACAGAGAAATAATGGAATTTGTGCCCAACGTGTCAAATAGTTCCCAACAAAACGCACCAGCGAATTTTTTCTTTGAAGATTTTAGATCTCCTAAAGTGAAACGGTGTCACATGTTTTCGCTTTTGCCAACGCAAATGCAGCACGATCCCATACTCTGTCAAAAGTACACTGATGTTTGATGGACGACATACCCACTACTTAATCTTAGTTACTAGGAGGAGTGTGCCAAGCATGGACAAATATGTACTTGCGTTACACTCAAACATGCAAAGGCAAAAAATTTTATCTGCAAACCATATAACACGGGAGGAAAAGTGTGTGTTTCGAGTAGCTGCTTCTGATTCATAGGAATTGAGTCGCTAAGTCCGCAGAAAAGGTCTAACAGACCTAATAACCTCGAAACGAATTCTCAAGGAAATACTATTGCGTTCTACTGCAGAAAGCCTGATGTGCGGCGGAAAGAAGCAAAATGTTGAACCAATGAAATCAACCTAAACTAGGAGGAATAACTGCTTTGTAAGAAATTTAATGATTCCAGTGATCTCTAATACAGTTAAGCGTTCTCCTTGAAACAATACGCAGCGGCCTAAAATCTTCGGCGAAAACTGAAAAGAGGCGTTTTCGAGAAATTTTGTTGATTGTTGCCATTAGAGCCTGATTGGTAATGCATGGTCGCGGCGAGATTGACTGAGCGGGTAAAAATGCGACATAATTATTGAGGAATTTCACTGAATGCTCCCAGTTCGAAAATCGTCTCGAAGTCATTTTAGAGGCCATATGTATCCATACATGTATACATATACATATACATATGAGTGCATGCTTTAGGCAGTGTGTGCGTGTGCATTACCACTTTTTTCAGTGGATGCCACTGTCACAGAAGGTAAAAACATGGAGGTCAACTAGATCCCGTACTTATGTAACCCAAGGTAAGAGGTCAATGTCAGCTAGTGGCCTATCTAAATGTGAATAGTTTCGCTACATCCTAAACAACCTCATCTTTCGCAGAGAAGAATAATTGCAAACATTTCCGAGTTTTAATGTCTGTTATAGTTTATCTGGCGATCTAGATAAATAAATAAATAAATAAATAAATAAAAATAGAGCTTCAACTTAAGCTACATGCAAACAACGTGGATAAAAAAACGGCTCCATTTTCCCCATGGCCCTTATTAATATAGGTCAAGAATGAGGGGCTGTCAAAATTCTGTGCTGGTCAGACGTTTACGCAGTCTTCATTGAATAGAAGCTTGAGGGAAGAAATTAATTCTTCCCGTGATGCATCAGGAATGCACTATGTGCTGGCTTTAATACTTTTTGAGCACAATGCGAATGAATGAAAGAATGGAAAGTATTTATTTCCGTAAAATTCGAGGAAACGTTATTCGAAATTTTCTCGGAAGATTTGAAAGAAGTTTCCACAAAAGTGTAAAGGAACCTTTTGTACAGCTTCCAAGAAGAAATTTATTTATTTATTTATTTTTATTGCACTCAGGGTGCGCTAATGACAACACAGAAAACTGTAACTAATAAAACAATAAGAATGGTAAAAAAAAACACAAGTCATTCCTTAAATCGAACAAGCTCAAACTCAAAAATATCGAAAGAGAGCATTTTTTTAAAATCACATACTCTGAGAAAAAGAGCTGCAAATCGTTTCGCTTTAATAGGCATGGGGATAGTGCTACATAAGTTATTTATATTTAGAAATGTGAAATGCATTTCTTAGTTTCTCATAACTTGTAGCAGGAAGAAGTGAGGAATTTCACTTGCTTCGAAGCAATTATTCATTGACAATTTTTTGCAGTTTCAAATACAATAAACTGGATGATCGTACACCCGAATAGGATAGAACTGGGAGAAATCTCGAGTTCGGTGAAGCCTATTGAATTCAAGGGTTGATGTACAGCTCTAATGGGTAGGTAAGTAAAACAAATTCATTTCTTCCTCCCCCTTATCCCTCAATTTCCTACTGAAATTTCAACTGTGGAAATTTCGAACATAATTACAGTCCTCTACCTCCATAGGACAATATGTAAGGGACTCCCACTGACCAATACACAAGGTAGGTCCATGAAAGGTTTAGTTCAGAGAGCGTTTCATTGCTGGAGGGACAACTTTCTTCGCGATAGTTCTCTTTCCATTCGGTGCTAGAATTCAAATAACCTCTGCGCCTCGTAATCCTTCTTGAAATGACCTCTCTCATGTCATTTCCAAGACTAGGAACCCTACATTCCGAATATAAACAAACTTTACTTCCAATTGATCATTATCACTGTTTTATTCAGAATTGAGCGCTTTTTTTCCAAGGCTTGCCACCACAGTTAGGTTGCTGAATATAGGCACAAAGTGGACGGGGCGAGGGAGGTGGGGAAGGTGGGTCTCCGCCACTTTCGGGACCATGACAGACAATAAATTTAAAAAAGTGATAAAAAGAATAATATGTAGTAATCATGATTAGCATAATAGTTATTAGATAATTAACAATGATTATTTTGAGATAAGAAATATAAGCTAGTGTAAAGATTTTTTAATTGTATTTCATGTAGTAATATCGAAAGCTCCCTTGGACGGCCATTGACATCGCGCTATTTTCTAGCAGCTTTTGTTTTTTTCAAGTTTTAAGGTCGGTGGATCATTAAAAGCCTAAACACTGAAGAAACACTGAATTTCCATGTAAGATTGCCTGAAGATATTGCATAGAGGATGGTGTAGCTAAGAAGCACGTATTAGTGACTTAGAAAATCACTGCATTAACTTGCCTGGATACTTATTGGAACATTGGACCCATGTTCATTTTGGATGACAAGGATTATTCATCAAACTACAGATGACTAACAATGTGCTCCTCTCAATGAGACGGGCGATAACTATGGAAACTGGGTGAAAACATGAATTAAAACAAGCTACCTCAGCCTTATCATCAAATAATAGCCCGTGATGATCCTAAAGGCAACATCAACTCGTGCTAGTGTAAAAGAGTTCTAGTGAATCACAACTATGAAGAGAACACAAAGCTACATAGTCATAGGAGGATGGTATGGAAAAATCACATAACAAAGCACTAGCTTACAATAATATTGACTTATTTATTTCTTTGCGATTTGTGATGCACTATACTAGTACTAGTAACACCTCAACAAGAAAATGCTAGAAGCGATTGGATTTGAGGATCAAGGCTACTTCATAACTTAAAGGAAGTAGCTATAATCATAATAGCGCAACAAGGCGCCAGTTTACAATCATCCAGCATTGTTCACCAAGCGCATAGCGTCTGATTATCGACTTGCCCTTTTGTAGCCGGACCCACAGCAATAATAGAAAATTGAATACAGAAACGTAGGAATTCAAATTATGGATCATAGTTCAGTGCTAAAAATGCACTTTGGTTCAGATCTCCTATCATAGCAGGACAAAACATGTTACAATTTTCCCGAATTGTATAGAAATCAGTTTTATTTGGTTAGAATTGCTTCCAGAGTAGATACCACTGAGATGAAATGCAGAAATTCCGCACCACCTCAGCTACCGGAGCTAAGGCAGTGCAAAATGGGCAGCTTGCACTAATTAATGCTATGATTTCATGTGATTTTTAACTATCTGGCTCTGACACTTGATGTCGTCCTCATTTAATGATTCCACCTCAAGAATTTTGAATATAAGGTTTCTTTCCGTGATGCACTCCTTCTGCTGAGCTCAAAGTTTTTTATGGATGAGTCGTTCCAGACAGCTTTTTTCGTGCCTTTCATATGCTTTGGAATGCAGAACGAAAAAAGGTCAATGGAATGTGATGCGTACCCGTGTGAGAAAGCGAGTTCTTAGACAGAATAATGGACGAATTTTGACAAGAGGTTCAAACAAGCTCAAATAAACTCAGTTATGTGAAATACAAAACTCGAACGGCCATTAAATTTTTCTTCAAGCATAGGGGTAAACCGCAAGAGAATGAAATCCCATGACGGCGTCGATTTTGAAGATTGGTCACCATGATTATAAAAACCCTCAAGGTCTGCGAAGCGTTGCTGTATTCAACAAACAATGAGCCATGAGCAGACCATCAGAGAAGCTCCCATGGGGGAAAGTGTGGCCTAAAATTCAATGCAGGGAAGGACAAACAATCTGGAACACACCATTTATGCATGTATTGACTGTGTTGGTAACCAAACCAGTCGGATTATCCACAGAGTCATCGTGCACGAGAAGACTGTTGACAGTTAATCTTAAAATTGTGGGGGAAAATTGCGCTCACCCATCTTGAAACTTGGAAAAAAACGGTTCGGCCTAACAACAAGTACGGCAGCTTCACGAGATGGAAAGGACAAAAACCAAGCAAAAATGGCTCATCATGCTTAGTTACGAGCATTTACATCTGAGAAACCAAAAAATGGTATCTGATCTCGAAACGCCTACGTCCGAGTGAAAATTGATGAGCAATATTTATGCCAGACCACGCATACGTATATTGCGAAGCATAAAAACGTCTATCATTAGCATTAGCAAGAATGAAAGTAAATGCGTGATACGATTCCAAGTGAAAAAATTGAGCATAGCAATTATGAAGGCGCTTTTGAAAATTAACACTAAACCCGAACGCTTAATGTCTGGTGGATTTCGATTAAATCCCAGGATCAGCCACTGTTTGTGCGCAGCCGCAACCGAGAGATTTGCGCGGATTCGAATGAGGTAATCATTTTGCGTTTGGAGCCACTCGTGTAATGTCAGCTACGACATTGTCATCAATTGCGAGAGTTTATTTATTTACTTAGATCTAGGATTCCCGTTAATTAACGAGACCACTGAGATGTCAACTCGTAAACATCTAGGAATTATGAAAGAGCGGAATCCTTGATTCAGCGAGAGGAGGAGCAACAAAGAACAAGGAAAACTCGAGCTGACTGCAAGCAGAAGGGAAGAAAAAAAACAACGTGCTACGGTGCAAATAGACTGTTTTGTAGCTGACGTAAGTTAAGTAACGAACTGAACTTACAATTAGAAACGAATAGAGATTTACGCTTTTATGCTTGCGAGGTGGTAGAAAAAGGCTAGAAAAACGTGCCATACTGTTTCTACATGATCTTGGGGGAGGAATACCCTTGTACAAAACCAGTTATGCTAGGAAATTGTTGAATCATTTTGCAGAATGTAGCTAGATATTTTTAAGGAATAATCCGAGTACGTAAGTACTGCAACATTGCTTCTGCCAAGAAAGAGGTAAGAAAAGTTTAAGAAAAATTTCTTATGCAGCTTCAGTGAAATGGGAGCAGGATCGTGCTAAACTATCGTGCTGAACTCTTTTTCGAATCGTGGCACCGCCAATGTCATGATCTACGTAGATGGGATGAAGTAGCATGAGCTATCTACAAAGTTTATCCAAAGATTTTTTTTGGCATCTTTCCCCTTGTCAGAGCTTGGAAAGTGGAGACCAAATACAATCTATCCTCGCGAATGTCCTTATTCTCATCAACAATAATACGTTGAGGCGCGGCATATTACTCTACCTTGTCCTCCCTGTCTTTGATCACGCTGCTGCTGGAGGGAAGGATCGGGTAGGCACTCCACCGTCCACGACGAAGAGCCGAAACATTCGTGGGCCAATATTCAGACGCGACCACGCGGGAATTTACGGAAGCACTCGGCTGTCGCCAATTCATCAACAAAGGACATGTGATCGGCTACCATTTCTGATGACACGATTCCCCCTGGGTCGATTGAGTCAAATGTGTCGAGCCGCCTAGGTGTTGAACTACTAGTTTGAGAAATCTTACGACCGGGAACGTGGGAATTTTGATGTGTAGCTTGGCCATGGAGTCGTCGGAACGGCATCGTGCCCGTCACCACACCGGAGCATTCTTGAAGTACTTCTTACACGTACTGCCAGGATGGGTGACGGTTTGCTGGGTATTTCTATCAGGGAGGAACTATTACATATTAATTTCTGCACAAGTCATTTCCCTGCAGAGAAACAGCAATGGTTTTAATAAGTTCTATTTTTCTCTTTTTTTCTTTGACCTCAACACGGATGAGAAAGACCTACAGGAAACTCCAAACGGCAAGATGAATACGGATCAGTGCAGCGTTGCCCTCTGGCTGTCAGCCACACTCCACCGGTAGCGCTTTGACAATGCTCTCTGATACCGTCTGCTCAAGGCTAC
>KN729897.1:4958-16296 GCA_000816745.1 Ancylostoma duodenale | reverse complement strand
CTCTTCTTTCTGCAAGCGAAGAGCTCCATCAGGTCTCAGAACAAACTAAACGCTATTCAAAACGAATTTCTAAACGTTTGAAAATTCAGAAGTTAAGTGGTACGCAAAAATTCGAAAATTTGATGGAATCCGGAATTTTAGTCGGTGTTGCTTCTTATGATTATTGCTGAATCCATTACGAGCCCTTCAACACTTTCGCGACAGAGCCTAATTTGAGCGAACAACTACGTGGGACACGCGCGTTTTCGGGAGCGTGGTTCCCGTCCTTGCCCTGTCGCTGGCCCGACGTGGCAGTAATTTTTTCTTTCATATAAAACGCTAGCTTTTCTTATGAGAATTATCCTTTCTGTCCTAATCGTTAGGAGTTCCTTTCATGTTAGTAGTCTATGTACTGATTCATTATTGTTGAGGTTACTTCAAAAGCTCATTGCTTTCTTAGCTGTCTTCGTTCGAAGTACCTGTGTGTGCAGGACCGGTTGCGCACACTGTCCTGTACGGCAGACACCGCGTGCTCGACCGGACGTGCATGTCGTTGTGAACGCCTCCGAAGCGTTTTTAGGGGCTTCTCGTCCCAGTTAGGTTTTGAGAAAGTTTTACCTCGAAAATCGGACAAATATCGGTCAAGCACTTAGTGCTTCCTATTATGTTGTCTACAATCAAGATTTGTTCTTGATTGTGCCTTCCAGTGATTGTACAAAACAATTTCGTGGATTTCCCTGCAATGGCCGTTCAAAATATCGAGAACCACAACGCAGCTCTGGAAATCTCTGGTAATGCAGCAATGGGTGTAAATGCGTGTGAGTGAGAGAGCTTCCAATTTTATGTCTATTGTATCGGCCAAAAACTTTTTTTTTTCAAAGAAGCTTCCCTAATTTCGCAGTGTTCACAATCAATTGCAATGTGGAGTTTTACACTTGAAATTGAGAAAAGCTGAATCTTCTCTCTCTTGGTGAAGTTTGACTTCTGGCATACTATTGCACTTTGCACGGCGCGGGGGGAGGGTGGCTAACAAAGTATTGAACCGCCTTGATTTCTTACGAAATAAATAGTGAGTTTTTATGAATGACTGATGTGAAGTGAACAGAGGTTTTTTGGGCTCAGAAAAATCTGAACCATTATCGAAAAGAAGAATCTTCGGGGTGGGTGTAGAAACTTGATGAAGACTGTATAATTTGATTTGCATGTCCGTCAGTTGTTGCTCATACTAGAGGAAGAATGAGGAACCAATATACCAATATAAAAATCTTCGTCTTACTGTAGTCTTATTGAATCAGTGCGACGTTTTGATGGAAAAAAAAGGAAACTACTCGAGATGTGGACAATATTACCTGCGAAATGCAACAATCAGCTCTAACCCAAACCCTATCTTAAGGTCTTTTCTACTTATAAAATACCACTGGTCATTCCGACATAATCCTTCATCAGCAGATTCGAGGTATTTGCTGCCAAGACGATCGCAAACAGCAGCTGTTTAAGTTTTTCTACGACCATGTTTAAATTGATGGAGTTGATATGACTTTCTTCTTTGAGATACGTCTGAAGAAAAATGCTCCATAAACACTCACTCAACGGTAGACCATGTCTCCGGATTAGATACTTTTCACCACTTCTGAAGATGGAATTACGATAAATCCATGTGTTGCTCCTCTCTGCTCTCCGTGAGCTACATCACGGAACAGAGCCAGGACCACTTTCGACCCGATGAAGCGTCAGAGGTATGCTTTTCATTTGAGGAATTCTAAAGTTATGTGGAAGTTTGATAATATTATTGTCTGTTCAGTTTTCGTTTCGTGCATGAACCTTATTAACCTTTGCCGTTTTATTTACTGTGTTCTACTCCAATGGACTATTCGGATGTTCAAAGATAGCGAAGATTTGCTTCCTTGGAGAAACCACCTCTAGACAGATCACACGTATTTTGATGAACTACTCTGAAGTTCAGTGGTGATCTGTTTGGCGAAAGAATGTGTTTGGCAAGGCGAGAGAACGAGTTGGCGACCTATTTTCCGGATGATAAGACAAAGGGCGAAAGAATATGTTGGCAACCCATTTTCTGGGATAAGCACATACGATGCATCGGCTTTCGATTCGATAAGTCTGTTCAATTGCCTAATTTCAAGGTATGTACTCTAGAAGAGTGGCGTACATCATGGCGATGTTGGTCCGAAAGCTAACTCTAAGGCAAATACACAGCTAGATTCTTGCGTGAGGATATCTCCGTGGTCCTCGCTGTAGTACGCACGACAGTGCGCAGCCGGCTGAACACAAGGCGATGTCCACGTAGTTTGTGTCTCTGGGCACGAAATCGATAGATGTTATCGGTTCAACTGCTTGAGGAGGTACTTTTCCCAAGCTACTTCCCGGATCTGACCATTAAATGTAGAGCTTGAACATTGTGGTAATTTTGGAGGCCTCTCCTGGCAATGGGAGGAAATAGAAGTACGTGGTGAAATCTGACGTACAATGTAAAAGTGAAAGTTTTGCATGACGACCTATTTGGGAAGGTTTGCATGGCAATCCATTTGGCGGGACATCTTGTTTAGCAAGACATTTGCTGGAATTCGACTTGCCTGGCTTGTTTGCAAACCTTTGCCAGATTGCCAAATAAACCTCGCCAAATCGGTCGCCAATGAACTTCATAATAGGAACCTGGACATTTCTCAGGACACTAAACATGCGAATTTGGGGACACGACCACGTATTTTTTTTCTTTATTCTGATTTGTCCAAATTTGATGGAAGTAGTGTCTAAACGCAAGCGTGAAGTGTAAAGAAAAACTATGCCTTGCAGTGTTCCACATTATTCGTGCTCGGGTTATCAGTAGCATTTATCTGAAACTTCTCGACGCACCTTATACAACCTTTGAACCCTTTCTTGAGAAAAGTCTACAAGAGAAGACAATTGTGTTTGCACCCCTCACATTGGGAGCAGCATGTGTTAAAGCCAGCACCTACGGAAATTTTTATCTTGAAAGAATCAGTGAATTCTGAAGGTCACGAAGGCGCTGAACATTTGCATATAGTCGAAACTTCCCGATTACACCGAAGACGCAGTTTTTAGAAGGTGATGGTCAGGTTAGGTGCAGCAGGTCTGGTCAAGTTACGTGACCCATGTTATCAGAACTGATTTCGAAAGACTGATGATGACTTTTTTTCATCCGTTGGATATCCATGCAATCAGTTATTTATAATAAAGAGGAGCCTTTCAGCGTATTCTCAAGAGGAGTAACCACTGGAAAATGTGTAGCAATTAAAGCAACTCATTTGAAATCAAAATATCACGAAATTCTCTAGCGGAGGAGAATTTGTAGAAAACTGAAATTTTAACGAAAACTAGTTTGAGTAGTTATCAAGTTCTATAAAATGAAAATGAGAAAGGACTTCAGTTGAGGAAAATAGCAAAAAAAGTGCAAAAAATCATCGAAAGAACTCGGAGCGAGATGAATTTCACCAAGACTGCGGCAAAACAGCTGTTTCTGCTGCACCGTACATCGTTAGAATGCCGTGACGGCAAGGTTTAGAATCTGTCGATATCTCCAACAGGAGGTACGAGGTGGAACATTAGCTTCAAACGTAAGCTACCACAAAAACTCGTAGCAAATCTTTGAAAAACTCAAATTTGGCGCTTGCGAAATGATCCTCGTAAGATTCTCATCCGAGAATCATCATGTTTATTGACCCATCAGTCAGTGTTTGACTCTGAAGGGGTGCTGAAACTCTGCCTCCGTGGGTAGGAATGCAAATAATCGGTTCGCATGTGAACATACTAAAAATAGGGAGACTGCAAAACGATCGTCGTTGTTTTTGTGACCTGCAGCGTAGCAACAATGTAGATTGGCTTCGTCGTTGTTTTTGTGACCTGCAGCGTTGCAACAATGTAGATTGGCTGTGTCTCGTATCACACTTCTATGGAGTTGGCAGTTTTCTTTCTTTCGCCAGCAAATTTTCATTTCAAAAGAACAGGATAGTTGCTCCGAAAAAAGAACATCGAATAAATGTTGCCTCAGCTGTTATTTCAATTTGCTCCCATTCCTGATGTTGACGATGATGAAGATCATGACAGTGTGATTAAATGCCCTTCAGAATCACTACCACCTTATTAGCTGCAACCCATCTCACAGGCGAATGCTTTCTTCGATTTTGGCAATTTAGAGTGATGCAGTATGAGTTTTCCAGTCTTACTAAAAAGTGCAACGGCTGGAGTTTTTCCTTCAGCAGAGCAATAGACAAACCTTTCATCAGCTTTAGAAGTCCACCCATTCTTTCGAATCGGTAGATGAAGCGAACTCATTACACTTTCCCTCAGTCTTCTCCTGCATGCGGACTCGAAACGTTATGACAGATACAGTGCTCGCATAGGATTGTAAAGGAATTTCCCGCGAATGGCAATATTTGAAGGTGACGGATCAAGTGAATCTATAGTTATCAAAACGTCAAATTGGCCGCAACACCCGTGCGAGCGGGCCACGACAACCGTGCGGGCGGGCTGCGACAACCGTGCGAGCGGGCCGCAAAATTTGTCCGCGACCCGGACTTCCGCGGCCAGCTTGCACGGCACTTTTGTCTGAGAAGCGCTAGACCCTATTGCGAAATACTGCCTGTCTGTGGCCGGTGACTCATCGCCTGAGAGAGTCGGGGTAATGCCAACTTTTTCAGTTTTTGAATAGATTTTTTAGTGCTAAAGATAGGGATTGACAGAAAAAGGCAGATTGATATTGAGGAAGTTTTCCCACACCGAATGGGTATAGTTTTTCGCAGATCATTGAGCATGAACACTCGGGAGCGAAGATTGTCCATGGCTGTCGTTACGATGCTAGAAGTGCAAGCATGTTTGGAGCCCAGATGAACAGAATTGAAGAACTGAGGCTCAAACATGTTTCATCTCATTGATTTCTTAACCAATCTTCTTTACCGAAACACCCCTCTCACGCATGGAATGTTTGGGCAAAAGTAGCAAAAAGTCCTCATTAATAAAAGAGTCACATAAGGAGCCAATTCACTCGAACTGAGGATGTCGATGATTTTCTTTATGGTAGCCCTGGGGTAACGTGGCGCGGACATAAACGTACATTGCAGGAAGGCCCTACAAAAAAATAGGATTCCCGACTGTTTCATGGCTCTTCACATACGCCATCGCTGTAAGCGGCTCTAGCGAACTCTGTTCAAGTAAAAGAACATACGTCCATGATTTCCAAGGTGGAACTTTACCTTCAAGGTGATGGCTATATAGTAGGTTCAAAACAGTTTCACATGCTTTTTGACCAGCGAAGCTTGTTTCGCGATAGTTTCGCTATACCTTCGGCTTGAATTGAGCCAGGAAAGGGAAAATTAATCTCGCAGCAAGTTTCGCAACAGTTTGAACGAATCCCCCTTCGAATTAACGACAAAACGAAAAGACAACGACACGACAACTAGCTAACACTGCCAACTTGTAAGCGAAAGCAGTTGTGTTTTGATTACAGTATAAACCTGGAACTAAATAATTAGGTCGGTGTAATGTCCTAGATTCATTTCGTCTAAGAAACCGCTGTTTCACTATTGTTATCTGTGTTGCTTCATGTTTTGTTGTTCATCTCATTCGTACAGTCGAACTCCCCAGTTCTTCGTCAACCCGTTATCCGTAGCTGCTAAGTATCAACGATAATATCTACATGTAACCTTAAAATCTCTGAAACTGCCAGCAACATTTCTTTGAAGCTCTGTCGCTCTGTCCTGAATTCTTGATCAATTTCTTTATTGATTCATAATGTTCTCATCGAAGCAAAGACGAACTATTTGATTACAATTGCGTCTCCACATTAGATCGACGAGCAAATAAAGGGTAGGCTGAAACTCTTTTGTTAACAGAAATACAAGCCCACCTAACACTCATTCAATTTTAATTTGAGGCATTGGCATGGTATTTGTGTACGTGACAAACAAACATTACAGTTTCATTTTTTTCATTTACTTATTTATTTACTTATCTATTAATTACATGACATATCCATGTGAGTACATACAATGTACAGGTTCGAATACAAGTACAGATATTAGAAATATTAGGTTGGTGCATAATTAATGCGGCTTTCTTCGCGACTGACTCCTTTTCTCTTTAAAAATCAACGCTTCTTTAACGGTTTTTCCAGGCGAATAATCCTCTTTTTTCATTTTGTAACAATGCTATGGAAAATCTTATCCAAATTCACCATCTCATGCTCCACCAGTCCGGGAAAGATAGGAATGTAGCATAGTCATTCCACGACTTCAACGAAATTTTGGCTGAAGAAAAATCAGCAAATCCGAGTCGAGAAATATTTAAATAGTTCATGTAGGGAGGTACAATCTTACGGATGAAAAAGGAAGAGCTCTAGATCAAATTTGGACGACCAGGGATTTTTGGCAGTCGTGGAAGGGAAGGAGATTCGATTGACGAGAATCCTCAGAAATGGAGCCTGCTCGTTTTGCTGCAGAAATCTGTGAAAATCCGGACATTGTTCCTGTCTAGAGTTCGTGCGAACACATGAGGCCAATCTCCATGCTTTTCTGAGCCTTTGAGAGGAAGAATCTTGGTCGAATGGACCATATTGAACAATCAGGCCAGCAACCTCATTGTCAATCTTTCGACCTCTTCCAGGCTTCCCAAATTTCCTGGTGCTTGGAATTTGATTTCCAATCTCTTCTTTCTTCATCTGTGAAACTCGTGCCTTATGAATATGAGCAATCTGTCAAGTTAGCCTTGCTGATCGGTTCATCTTTGAAAGGCTCGCTGAGATCGCTAAATGACTGTGCTGCATTCCAACTTTTCGCGAAGTGATAGAGCATATGTGGACGCGGCTTTCGATAGCACCTTTCATAAATGGAAACAGAGGATTGTTTTTGTGAAGAAAACCAATCGAAAAGCTTCAAGTTTTATCGAGAAAAGAACTCGCGAAAAAAGCCTTATTAATTATGCACCAACCTAATACAATACAAGTAATCTAGTCGACAGTTATATTTAAGTCCATGTATGCCAACATTAAACGCTTCAGTTTGGTGGGGGGTAAACTTCATATATTCGAGCTAAATGTTCAGGCACTCGCCAACAGCCTTTTCGTATAGAGAAACTTTCACTGGCACTCTTTTGTTTTTGAACTTCAGCTATTCAGAAAGCGCCATGCTTTCAAAGCAATATCCATCAGCTTCTATGCGGGCGCTGAGACCTTCGGTAACGGTGATATGCATGGATATTCCTGACAGCTCGCCCTGTGTCAAATGGAGTCCGAGCCAGCAGTTTCGGAGAGGAAACCAGCGATTTTGCATCCATATGAAGTCTCGACAGAACATTTGTCTCAACAACCGAGCGAAACCAAACGATTGAATAGATTCGGGAATTTTGGGAATAACATCACTCCCCAAAATCACTGGAAACTTCGAGAGACATTGGCTCTCCTGCAAATGTTGTAGGACCAGCTCAAACGTCCTCGTTTCTTTGAAGCTCGACGTTGTAGATCTCTTCTGTTATAGGTATGTCATACGAGGTGTATATAAGGAATCTTTATTTTTGCCTTACATTTCGGCTCTCTCGTTCTTGATGTCGTTAAAAGCAGAGAAGAAGCGAGACCTCACAGTGCTAAAAGCTAGCTCACCCTAGATTCCACTGTTCGTGCTAACCGCACTCAACTGCCGACAGAACACAAATAATAATGTGTACTATGCATTATATATTTACACACTCATTCGTGTTCTGTCGGCAGTTGAGTGCGACTAGCATTGATGATGGAATCTAGGGTGGTGAGCTGGTTTGTATTACGTTGTTGGAAAAGTTTCCCGTCTTTCTCTTCCTCTTCTCGCCAATCTTTTCGCAATTGTTCAGGAACTTTCTATCCAAAACATATATAAAGGTTGAACAATAGCCTTTTCATATCAAATTTCTGTTCGCATTCCGTCATGATGATGGCCGAAAAAATCGTCCTTGACTAGAAGTATGTTCCACTGCTTCTGCTTTGAGCACTCATAGAACACGGAAACGAAAGCGATGCGGCAGAAAATATACGTCATAAGATAGGCCCCTCCTTTGGCTCTTACTACACTATAAACATTTGGTCCCGCAGGTTTGAAGAAGACGATCTCGGCCTGAGATAAACTAGGATGAAATCGAACGGTCAAGGTGGTTGCAGAGCGCTTCCTTGACCTGTTTGAAGAGAGTCCGCGGTGTGATGCCCGTGAGCTAGTGGAGGAACTTTGGTGCTATCGTAGCGCAATAGTTGTTCATCTACATTTTTCCAGAGAGACAAGGGAATACAGCTTATGTATTCACCCTGATCTGAGCTGCCATGGCCTCAAGTGCTGAGAGATGTCTGCCTAAACGTTTAGACTTTTCCACAGACTTTCGCTCGACAACTTGGTTAATATTAGCGTGGATTGGGCTTCTTAGGTGATTCAAAAAAAAGTGCGGGTGGTTTGGTTGCTGGTAGGCTGGGAATCGAGGAACTGAGGCAAACGTCCGGGCGTATGTGACACGGAGAACTTTACTATCGCATAAAGCCTCGCTCTAAGGGGAGAGAGGTCATTTAAGTGTATCTTTCTGCACTTTTAAAGCAGGTGATCCACATCACTCATTACGAATGGTCGACTTTTCGACCAATTGTCATTTCTCTGGAAACTCTTTGCTATTCCATGTATGAATCTTCGTGAATCTCTTTTTGAGATATGTGCGTGTTTTTCACTTTGTGACCACCTGTCTTACCTGATTGTAGTAAATATTTAGATGCTGCTGATATTTTTATTTATCGCAGCATCTCATGCTCAGGAACAACTGAGCAATCCACGATGCAATTTGCTTATGGATAGGGGAACTTGTGTCCAATTTACAATCCAGTGGTAGAGTGTAATTTTTTACAATGTTTCTACAGAGACATAATGAAAGGAAAAAAATTTCTCAGGTACTACGACCGTTGGGATCACAGATGCCGTCGGTTCCATTACGGGGGTTGCGAAGGAAACGAAAACCGGTTCACTTCATTGGAAGGTGAAGTTCATGGTGGTTTATGATAAAGTATGTGTACTATACCAAATCCTTTAGAATGCACTGCTGCATGCAATTACAGTCCACCTTCAAATCGAGACAGATGCTTTCAACCACATGATCCTGGAGACTGTGACAACGATATTGAACGGTGGTTCTTCGATATGAACAAGAAACAGTGTGTATGCAGGTATGAGTTTTTTTTTGCCACATGTTGAAGCTTTACCATGTTTGCAAGAGCAACCAAATTCAGCTGGTGGACCGGCTGTGGAGGCAACTCCAATTTATTCTATTCCTACAACCACTGCATGTTCTTCTGTGGAGAGTATGCTGAGCATGGCCCTGGAATCGATGAGAAGTACTGGGGAAGTAGAAATGTAGGTAACTGGCTAATAACTTAGGTAAAGGCAGATGAAGGTTGAATGTCAATTAAGAATAGTATAGATTACTCATTCACTCTAGATGCTTTGAACCACTCATTTCAGAGATCATCAATGTCGCAAGCATCGCTCGCGATATTTTCACAAAGCGGATCGACGTATCCCGTGCAATCCCAACAACACTTTGTAGATCGGTCGCAATCTTACCACCAAGTTGGCCAACCTCAGCAAAACTATCCGGATCAGTCGCAGTCTTACCATCAAGTTACCCAATCACAGCACCAGTATCCAGATCGGTCGCAATCTTACCATCAAGTTACTCAGCACCAGCAAAGTTATCCGGATCGCTCGCAGACTTACCACCAAGCAGGTCAACAGCAGCAGACTTACCAGGATCGCTCACAATCCCACCATCAAACTGATCATCCTCAACAAAATTATCAGGATCGCTCGCAGTCCTATCATCAAGTCGCTCAACCGCAGCAGGATTACCAAGATCGGTCCCAGACCTACCGTCAAGTTGGTCATTCACAACAAGATTATCAAGATCGGTCACAATCTTACCATCAAGCCGGCCAATCACAACAAAATTATCAAGATCGGTCGCAATCTTATCAACATGCTGGTCAATCACAGCAAAATTATCAAGATCGGTCGCAATCTTATCATCAAGCTGGTGGCCAATCTTCTCAAGACCAGTCTCAGGCTTTTGGTCAAGGAGGCCAGGTCAATCAAGATCGTGAGAACTATCCCGTAGGAGATCATCCCTACCCGAGTCGTTCGCAATCCTACCAACAAGATGCCCCTTATGGGCAGCATAATCAGGTATGATGTTTTGCGTTTCTGGAAAACAGTTTCCGGGATGAACAACTGGGAACTAGGTGCAGAAACAACTCTTGATCGAAAAAAGATTGAGAAATACTTTTAGTTTATAAAGTTGGTTTTTCTCCCACAGTTCCTCCTGTTTGTGAGCAAGAGCGGATCATGTCAATGAAAGTTGAAGTGTAGAAGAGTAATGCCGAAAAGAGAACCCATACATGGAGAAAAGCAAAGTGAGAGTGAAAACCACACCAGCTGGAGAAAGCACTATTCATAAAGGAAGAAATGTTGATTTTAGGGTGAATACGTCTGAATATGGTATCTCAAAATCACAGTCCATGCTATGTGGGCGCGTGCATCACGCCTGCGACTGCATGTTGAAGAATAGACCGTGACGTATCTCCTGACGCGTTTTTGACGCATCTAATGTAAACTGACTAAAACAAAAGATGTAGAGCCTTGTTCTGAAGTCCATTCGTGACCTATTTGGCGAGGTTTGTTTGGCAACCTAGGAAACGGGTTTGCAAGCCAGGCAAATGAACTCCGCCAAATGTCTTGCCAAACATGATTTTCCTCCAAATGGGTCGCCATGCAAACCTTGCCAAATAGGTTGCCGTACAAACCTTGCCAAACAGGTCGCCATACAAACCTTGCTGAAGATCCGTTGCTTCGCACTTCTCCAGCCATTATAGCTTTTCTTAGTCTTTTGCACCACATTTCACTCCCCTCCCCCCCCCCCGCCCCCCTCCTACCCCTTTTTTGGCCTCACAATCACTATCACTGACCCAAGACAAGGTAAGACGGTTATTGTAAGTCAGGGTAGCAATAATGACTAATCGGTATCTTTTGACAGCATCTTATATGAAACTCTCACTTTCGGCAAAACTACCACCACCCTATGACTGAATTGACAGGAACAAATTGCAAGGGATAACTTTGAACAAGCTCTGAGAAGAGAAAGTGATGACCAGCAGCCACGCTATCAACAGTTCAACACCCCGAATGGGCAAACCGTTATTATCACAAGAAATGGACCTGGATACAGAGATCAGGTAAGCAGCGTTTATAATTAACATCATTTTTCTCAAGTACATTCTAAACTTCCGGCTATTGAGCAGTTTTGAGCCGATTAAACGGGTCTCCTTCACTTCGCT
>KN729893.1:0-10591 GCA_000816745.1 Ancylostoma duodenale | reverse complement strand
AAGTAGCGGAGACTCCAATTTTCTCCCGCGCCCCTCTCGCCCCCCCCCCCCCCCTTCCGCCCACTTTCCGCGTCCGCCACTGCGCTATAGCATTCGAGAAGTATAGCAGCGACGTAAGCTAAGCTGCACAGGATCGATTCGATTCTTCCCGGAAGCTCATACTGTGTCAAGCACCTTTCTTCGGTCTCAAATAGAGGAAAAATAGGGTATTTTCTGTTTCAAAAAGATTCTACCAGAGGCCATCCATTTTGAAAGTGGACCCCAGACCACATTCCAAAAAGCGGCTCTGTGATTTTTTTGTCTTTGAGTCTTTAATTCCAACAAAAGCTTCATTTTCCAAATTGTTTGGAAACAAAAGGAGTGAACGGTGCTCACAGCTTTTCACATACTCGGAATATGAGAAATAGGGAAAAGAAAAGTTACCACCGCTCCACTGTGTGTTTCCCCCAGTTTAATGTGGAAAAAAGTTCCTCTCTTGGAAAATATGATGAAGGAACCAGGCTAGGCTCGAATACGGGTCAATTGTGACCCTTGAGATGATGAGCTTCTTCTTCTCATCTGAAATAATTTTTGGAAAAAAATTCGTTCTCTGTTCTAATGAAGAGTGATTTCATACTAATGGCGAGGGAGCCGCTCCTCAGCGATAGTGCCGAAGGCATTGACGAGCCCCGCCACGGGCTGTTTCGGACAAACTCAAGACGAAGCCCTCTTTAATACGTAAATACTGGAAGCTACTGCGTTCCAGTGCTACGCATGTGAAATCATAATATGACAAGATTCTCAATGTTTAAAGAATCAATCAGTACTTCGAACAAAGCGCCCCTAAACAACCTTTCACCATGTTATGGAGTGCCTACATTCCACCGTTTCAAAAAGAATTGGCGAAAATACGGAATGCCGATAACATTATGGGTGCGTCTTGACTGACAGCCGCCAGCGTGTCTGATCGCCACTTTTTGCAGAAACGTCATGGCTCCGCTAGTTTCCGCGTCGTGGCGATCAGCGCTCGAATTAGCACTGGAGCACGATATATTATTTCTCACCATCTTTCATGCTTGCCCATTCCCTTTAGTCTTTTCTATATAGCGCCGTGCGCCTGTGGCGCGGACAACAGTGTATGTGGCGCGCGCAGCTGGTGGAGCTGTCAGCAGAAAACATTCTGCTGCGGCCTTTCCGAATCCTTATATCTCTGCGTCTCTCGCTTCTTAACTATGTTATCGTGATCTTTCTCTGCTGCGGTACTTCCGACATTTCGTATGAGTTAAAGGCAGTGTCCAGGTAAAATCTTCACTATTAGTGCCCAAAGGCGATCCAGTTCCCACATTGTCCCTTCTAAGATTTCCTGAAGACGTCAAATCAACTGTAATGAAAATACCAACGCAGAGAGACTTTTTGGAAGTGAAATTGTGAATTGAACATCCTTATCAAGGAATATAGAAAAAGAAATCACCGATAGCTCTTATTTACAGAACGCTTGCAGCAATAGTGAAGAAAACATCCAGGGATCCCACACAAGTATACTTTCCTATTGCATTGATCCCTGGGTGCTTCCATATGTGTTAATAACATGCCAACTTTTTATAAAAAGAAAGTTTTCCAGAGTCATATCATAAATTGTTCATCATGGTTAACAATAACCAACTGGTTTCTGCAAAATACGGGTGTTCGAGGAGGTTCACTGCCTCCTCTGCTTTTTCACCAGAAAACTCGTCCATACCGTAACCTCCAACCTTCTAGAAACCGCTGATTTTAGGAATTTCTGTGAGTAAAAAGTACACAGTTGAAACCAACAACTAATCACGAATCCGTTCACCGAAATTTTTCGGGGCACGGCACCGTACCCCGAGTACGATGCCTTTGATTTTCGACAGTTTCACGGAGCCCAACTTGTGTGGGAGGACCAGTGCTGAGGCTCGGGCACTGGTGCGCTTCAGTGCGACAGCAGGTCGGGCATTTGCGGCGCTGGCGCGCTGCGTGCAGTGGCGCCCATGCCCACGGAAGCCCCGCCTCTTCCGCCCGAGCCTATATAAAGGTGCTGCCAGCAGCAGTCTCTTGTTCATTGTTTCGCGAGAGCCATTGAGAATTCTTCGCCAAGGGAGGGCAGAGGTCCTAGGTGGGGCTCAAGCGTCGCGTTTTCCCTTTCCTCTTGCAACGCCATACGCTCTGCATCTAACAGGAGGTAAGATTGTAAGCCAAAGAAGTATCTCTGTAAATATATAGAAAGAGAATGTCTTTATGTGTGTGTGTCTGTGTGTGTACATATGTATTAGGTTAGAGAAAATAAGTCACGAAAAAGCCGCATAATTAATGCGGCTTTTTTCGTGACTTCTTTTCTCGATAAGAGATGAAGCATTTCAAATGGTTTCTTCATGAAAACAAAACTCTCTTTCCATTTATTGAAGGGGCTGTTGAAAACTGCACCCACATCTGCCATAATAAGTTTTATCACTTCGGAAAAAGTTGGAATGCCGCACAGTCATTCCGCGATCTCAGCGAGCCTTTTAAAGATGGACCAGTCAGCAAGGCTAAGTTGAAAGATTGTCCATATTCGTAAGGTACTTCACAGATGACGAAGGAAGAGGTTGGCCATTAAATCCCAAGCACCAGGAATTTTGGACAGCCTGGAGCAGGACGAAAACTTGACAACAAAAATGCTGTCCAAACTCTTCAATATGGACCATTCGACCAGGGTTCTTATTCTCAAAAGGCTCAGAAGAGCATAGAGATTGGCCAAGTGGATCAGCGCGGACGCTCAGACATGAACAATGTTCACTTTCCACCGATTTTCTGTAGCAAACTGAGCAGGCTCCATTTCTGAGGAATCTCGACAAGCGAATGTCCATCCTTTCCACTGCTGCCAAAAGTTGCGGGTCGTTGAAATTTGGTCGTAAATCTCTTCCTTCTTCAACTGCAGGATTGTACCTTTTTTACTCAAACTACTTAAATATTTTTCGACCTGTATATGGCTGTATATGGTGCGTCTGAGCTGCATCAACGATGCTGGTCGCCCTATACTTCATCATATAAACACGCATTCAGTATAAATTGCCCTTATGACGAAGAAAACCAAGCTTCAACACGAGAACACATAGTAACCAACCACTACGCGGTGTACTGATTTTTCTCGGAGTTCTACCTCTCAATTCTCTCTTAATTAATAATAGTTACGACCAATCGCTGAAACCGATAAAATCATTCAAGATGCTGGTGATGTCGATGATCCGCATACTAACGTACCTGAATGGTCCTTTTTCCACGTACCGAAAAGCCAGTAATGTTATTTGGATAATGATTTTAAGCCAGCAATGTTATTTGGAAAACTCCACTAGATACCAATCACTGCGTAGACCGAGCACAATCAGCATTTTTGCAGCTGCATCAGTCTTTGGGCGTGAAAAATTCATCTGTCATATCTCTGCAGTGATAATGGACGAACTACAAAGGCACATGTTTGAGCAGTAAAGTAAAAATAGTCAAATATTCCAAACATATTGAAAATATGTGCAAATATGTAGTTGAGACCCGTGCATTTTGAGCAGAAATGCAGCATTTTCGTCATCCGATGATGGGCTGATTGCCCCGGCGTCGCTGATTCACGCAAATTCCAAGCAAAATTCGTTCCACGAATGGCTATTCATTAGCGAAGCGTTTAGAGAGTTTCCGCACAAAAATTCGGGAAGATCTCTAAGTAAACGTATTTAGGAGAGCGCAATTTATTCTAAATTCCATATTTTAGGAATTTTATGAGTCTAAATGTAAAAACCCGCTAAATGTCGACACAAACCATCTACAGATCAGATTGTAGTGTGACGAACGTCACCCTAGCTGGTGTTACGCTTCACATTCCGACAAAATAGAATTCCTTTCCTTTTATTACATTGAATTTTGCAGAATCTCCTCGGTAAGACATTTACCCTAGGTTTATGGTGTTCAGAGCTCAACCACAGGTCTCATAATTCACCAAGAAAGACTTTGCTGACGTGATACTACCGTTGTTACCGTTGAGAATTGAGTCGAAAATTCATTTTTCTTTAGGAAAAGGGTAAGAAAAATATTACTGGTCCTTAATTACCATTATCAGAGATAGAGGGTAGTTAAAATTAATTATACAGGCTGCGGCTTAAATATTGTGTCGAACTTTGTCGCAAAGTCCATCCCCAATGGGAAGAAGCTCTTTACCATGGATTTCATATTTGAAATTGTTATCCTTTCCTCTGTATCATTTCCACGTTTCATAACCTCACATCAACGTTCCACGTTATAACACGTCCGAATTTGAAAAGGACCAAGAACGCGCTGTGAAGCATCACCATGCAGTCTTGTTTCTTGATCGCCTATTTCTTGCAGCAATACAACTGCACCATCCAATCTGCAGTACGATACTCTGCTGTTAAAGTGTTGTTCTCATATACATGCCACACGGATGTAGCAGTTCTACTTTTCGAGAAAATCCATGAGAAATGAACCAATTTCAAAACTGTGAGGTGCGAGAGTTAGGTGCACACAGAGCCGTGATCTTTGCAGAGGGCGACAAATTCACCTGCTAATGAGGAAGTCCAGACGGAACATTACAAGCACTAGAAGTAGCATGTTCACAACGAAGCGCGTCAGCACGAGAGAAGACAGAAATTAAAGATGTTACCTTGGAGGGCCGCAAAAGTTACGCACCTTAGGACGATGATCTTTTTTCGGGTGTTGCCCACTAGGCGAAATATAATTGCGGTGACCGACTACCGTAAGCTCCGCCTATCAGCTATGGGTATCTGAGCTGTAGGACGTCTGTCAGACGACTCTTCGGCTGTCAGTACCGGCAGAGGATATCCGGATTCGCTCTTTCCACCTGTATACTATAGCATCGGAGTTTGCATTTAACTGCATAAGCAAAGATGAGCGCGGACTTGGATGTAATCATGTTTTAGGGTGTGTGATTGAAAGAATTATTCTGAAAAGGATTTTGTGAGAAATTGCATGGGTAGTTTGATCGAGATCATTTTGTCGTCGCCGAATGAATGGAATGATGCCTATGTCATATACCCGTATATTATAAGTCTGAAACGAATGTTCTGAGCATCTTTAGTTACTTAAACTATCATCGAATATTACCATCTTGAAAACATCTTGGAGGCATACTACGCCTAATATCGATGTTTGCAACACTACCATACTGAGCACCTGAAATCTGTTCTGCTGTTTTAGCTTGTATCATGTCCAAATGTGGCGCCCAGGAACAAGAAATGAGAGTAAGGTTAATTTCTCCTAGTTCAATATGAAGTCCTTATCATTTCAATAGCTGCTGTTTCCAGCGTATGATTACGTTCAGATGACCTCCGCAACATGAGAGGTGGGAAATTTCCCCTGAGGACCTTGAGGGAACAACAGAACGAGCCTCCAGGCGTTGCCATCGTGGAAGGTCACTAAGCAGAATGGTGTTTCCAGTGCATCCCAGTTTTTTCCACCGAATTTAAGCTAAGATTTGAGCCAAGCAAGAAAAAAATAAACATGTAGTTGAAGTTCTCCGAAAATCAGAAAATATTCTTCGAAATTACAGAACCCTTTGGTAGAATGGTTCTCGAATGCCAAGTTTGGCGATGTTGAACACGAAGACCTATTTATCAAAGCCTGAAAAGAGTTGAACTCCCTCACCTGTGGAAAGAATGAATTATTACACTGCAAATATTCTCTAAACGTCTAACGCGAAGCGCGGTAAGTTTCTGCTACTGTCTTCCGTCGTTTAAATTCGTATAACACATAAACAAAGCTTGAACAAATTTGGTCCTTCATCTCCTAAATTTCTTTGAAAATGAAGATCGGAGAATCAGCAATTCACATATTTGCAGCTGACCATGAATCCCCCTCTTTCAAATAATATCAAAAACTTCGAAGTGTTCACTAACAAATTCATTATGATAAAGAAAGTGAATGCACATCCCTTCTGTTGGATGTATTTTGCACCTTTTCTGCACTTCTTTTGTTAAAACTATCTTGAATTAAAAATATAGCCAAGCTGCGATAAAACTTTTGAAGCGCGTTGTTTGGATCTGAATGATTTCTGATCTAGACCATTTTTCACATTCTTGCGGAACGCTTTGGTTTGTCGGATCTCAAATGCCTAATTCTGCGGTAATGAATACGTCGAGCTATAATATGGAGGTTGTATAGTAGGGGTTTTGGTGTCCATCCCTGTGCTGGACTGATAGCTGGAGGGTGGACGAGTTGCCGTTACGGAAATAGATGAAAACCCTAACGTGCCACAGCTCACCAGATGGAAGGACACGTCCAGATCTCATCCGCTTTTACTGACAGCCGAGCAGCCGCTCCGCACCTTCTCCAGCACAGAGCTCCATAGCTGATAGGCGGAGCTTATGGAAGTCGGTCATCGCAATTATATTTCGCCTAGTGGTTGGCGCCCCTTTTTTCAATGTGAAACAGAGCTTCATCAGAAAAAAATCGCGTAATATGAGGGCAGTTGTGCAAGACATCAGATGCAGTAGGAAAGGCCTCTCTTGCAGATCACATCTGACCTTCATCATTACTGAAGCTGATATTTCCGAAAGTGACCACATTTCTCAGGTCGATGTTGAATTAAAGTTGGAAAAGCAGCTCTTTGCCTAGGGAATGCGTAGTTTTCTAAAGTAGTTATAGCTACTAGTTCACCCATAAAAAAGGGGTCCGCTAGGACAGCAGTGCTTCAAGAAACGAGGCGCAGAAGACAAAGCGACCGTTAGTGCTTCAACTAACCGAACTCATACCGGCAGAGGAATCGTGTGTAAACTTCCATGATATCGATCGTGTGGATGTGTCAACTGGTAATTGTAGAGGTGTGGACATGCACTCACTAACCCTTTGCTGCTACGAATCGGGGATCTCCCACAGGAAAGGAGGAAGAAGACCTCGAAATTTTTTCGGGCCCCAGTGGTCGTCCATGCCATAAGTCTATCCCCCGTCGCGGAGAAAGAAGGCGACCGCATCAGACGTTTCCCAATATATTTGATTTGTAAGAGTATAGGTAATTAATATTGAAGAGCAATTAGAGTTTTAGCCTCTGTGACAAAAATTATTAACAAAAATTTTCGACACAGTATTTATGCCGCACCCTGTATACGTATAGCTTCTTCTTCTAAGCAGTGTTTCGTTTCTTAGATATGTACTTTGCTCGGAGGAAATCCACTATGTTTTTGCGCAAGAATCGGAGAAAATAGGACTGTTGCCAAATATGTAGTCGCCGTACCTGGGCAGTAGATTTCATGAGTGATTTCACAAGTTTTTTTTCGAAAAATAATTCATGGATAGAGATCTTATTAGCGGTCACGTATATAGAAGTCCAGAACATTTTGGTGACCAAAAATCAGAGATAAAATTCTGTCGGTTCTCTCTTTGTTAAAAATGTCATGCTGGTAAACATTTGCTTCTGGTTATTACCTCGTCAACCACTCAGTTCCAAGTTGGGTGTACCCTTACCAGAATCAAGTTTCAGATAAACAGTCAAAATGCGTCTAAGCTCTGCTAAGATATGAAGAGAGAAATCTGAGGAAAGCAAATCTAGAGAAAGAACATAGTGAGAGTAACAAGCAGTAACAATAAGATAGGAGGGCATTGCAAACGCTGATGTGTTCGATGGTGTGGCCATGGTCTTTTGAAACTATGCTTAGCAATGGCCACGGATATCAATCATAAAAAAATGAGTCGCTTGTCGTGGACACGGCTATCAATCACACCGGAAACTTAGACTATAGCCACTAGGTGTGGTGGAACCAACGGAAATGAAAGATGCTGCAGATGCTAACTATTCAACAACCTCACTATCGCCTATACTCAGACAAACGAGGAGCTCTTCCCTCCACCGATATCAGCTCTCCTCGATCTACAATTGATAGAGAACTGATTTTGCGATCTAAATGGAATTTTAGCGGAGGGGATTATGGGAGAACTATCCCCTCTACGACGAAGGGGATAATACTGCTGAACTATAGGGGGAATGTCCTGTAAAGAAGCATGGGGGGAAAATCGCGCCCGCGGGCCAGTGGAGGCCGCGGGCCAGGCTGGCTGCAGGGGCTGCCGCTGCCGACTAGCCGGCCGTGGACAGCCCGGTCTAGCATGAAAACACACAATATGTAAATGTAGATAGATAAATGTAAATAGTTTACTATGGAAATAAAACGTTATAAAACTACTACTTCTGGTATGAGTGATGGTAGAGGTAAAATGTAAATACACGTCATGTAAAGGATAAAGCAAAATCGAAGAAATATACAATATGCACACAAAAAAAGCGGTAGAAAATGTAATGTAACAAAAAAGGAACGTTCACGATCACAGTAAAAAAAACTTCTCACCTCAACGCGCTATAACGGATGTAGAGCTCGGAATGCCCATATCAAAAAGACGCGAAAAAATTTAAGTTATCGAAAAGGGTAAGTAGAGTTTCTTCAGATAGCTCGGAAAAAGTTGGAGAGAGTCAATTTTATCACACAATTTACTGTGATCGTGAATGTTCAGAAGAAGATGGACAAGTTGGGTATTGGATATGCCTAGATAAAAATGTCAAAACCGAAAGCAAATAAAGTTAAGCAGTAGGAAGGGAATGGATGCCGGAATGAAAGTTGTTGTTCAAATTAAGGGTGAGAAAGAGGCAAAAGTACAAAGCTTAATCTTGTAGGTAGAAGTGCGAAAGAGCAAAAAAGTGAGAAAAACGCAAAAATACAAAACTTCCTCTTCTAGTAAGAAGTGAGAAAGACGCAAAAACTGAGAGAGGCAAAAATACAAAATTTCTTCTATTTAGAACTAGCTGCCGTACCCGGCTTTGCTCGGATGTTTACTACCTCGGCTACATCACACTGCTTAGGCCAATTACTATCACCGATAAATTCATTAAAATCTCCATAATATTGGTGATCAGTATGCCAGCGAAGCTCAAGTGACCCTTTCCCATCGACTTGTATGAGAAAAGTTAGCAAAGCTATTGCGGTGACATTGAATCGATGTATTCGTACAAAGTGATTGCCATATTCATATTCAGCGTATCAAGGAACCCCAGGAGACATGTCTTCACCGCTTCATCGGACAAAAGAATAAACTCGATATTTCAAAATGGTTGTCATATTCGTGTTCAGCGTATTGACAACCCCGGTAGACATGTCCTTGCCCGTCCCCGAGCGAACATGGAAAAAATCGATAAAATCAATAAATCAATATTTCGTGCAAAATGGTTGTCATATTCGTGTTCAGCATATTGAGAAACCCCGGTAGACATGTCCTTGCCCGTCCCCGAGCGAACATGGAAAAAATCGATAAAATCAATAAATCAATATTTCACGCAAAATGGTTGTCATATTCGTGTTCTGCATATTGAGAAACCCCAAAGGACATGTTCCCACCGACCCAAAAATAACGAAAGATCAATAAAATCGATTTAATCGATAAATCAATCGATAATCTCAGGTGCGAAGTAGCCTATAACCTCCGCCGCCCCATGACGGACCTGCATGCAAAATTTGGTTCGGATCGATTCATCCTCCGCGATTTCTATTCATTACATACAAACATACATACATACATACTTACAAACTTTCACTTTTATATATACAGATTAAGAAAGATGCAAAATACAAGCACTGACCCGTTCAGAAATGGAGACTACAAAATTGAATCTGACCCAATAACAGATTAGTTCTAGTGACCCGGCTAAGAACAAATAGCTATCTATCAAAAACTTCTGGCTAACGAAAAAATTTGCTCCAACAAAGAAAAGGCCTGGAAAGAACTTTTCATTGCCAAAATATGCCTTACACCTCTGAATTTGATGCATCCAAAAAATCTGCTCGTCCAGCTAACTTGAAAAACTTGGCCCAGCAACGAAAAGAAAAGGTTCGACTGTTTGAAAAGTAGCACACAAGAACCCGACTAAGAGAAAAAGCAGTCTGCTAAGAGGAAGAGATAGTCCAAAAATTGATGACGCAATCATAATTCTCGAAAAAGAAACTGGAATCAGTATGAGAATGGAAATGAGTTCAAAACGGTAGGAGGTGAACGAGGCGGGAGTGGCAAAACACGTGAATTCGGCTTGCTCCTGGTTCGGCTGATAATGAAATAGATCTTTTCATGGTGTGGGTGTTTTTTTGCATAAGGGCCAAGTCCAAAAAAGTTCTCGCCATGAAAGAAATATCATCTGGAAGAATTGCGGTTTTTGCAGTGTTTCGCGCATCAATGCAAAATTTTCTCTTAAAACTGCGTGGGTTTCTTTGCAAAAAAAAAACCAAAAGGAAGCCGAAAGCACGTGGAACAAAAAAGCAATTGAAACATAATCGAGACTGAAAAACAGCACATTTAAGCAAGTAACAAACTAACATGCCGCCGCCTCGAGCCCTTCAGAGTGCTTGCGTGCCGGTCGTGGTGGAGCAGGCTGGTTCAAAATTTAGGCCATTCGACGAATCCTCAGACTGCATCCAGAGTACGCCAGGTCATGCCGCTGGCTACATCAGCGCATGCCGCCGACGCCGCTCATGCCGCTGTGCCCCTAGCCGCTCGGGTAGTCCACTCGGATGGACTTCGTCAGCGGCACACGCCAGCGTCTTGAGCCTCATTTTCACTACAT
>KN729892.1:1674-15583 GCA_000816745.1 Ancylostoma duodenale | reverse complement strand
GTGATATCATCGTTACAAGATGGCATCATGTTTTCCTACATTAGATAGGATGAGTAGGACTTTTAGGTGTTCTCGCGGAATAACAACGTAGATTTATCTTTGCTGACGCTATTGCTGAAAATGTTTAGAGTTTTCTATATGCTGACAACTTTTACGCGATTTTTCATTTCTTCACATGGTGAGTCCTGGTACACATTAGAATACAGCTCCCACGGAAAATCTCGTCCCCAAGGTCCTTCAACCCTAATCTATGCGTTTTCAACTATGAAAAGTATGGGTAAAGTAATCAGTTGTGTCGAAATAATTCAAAAAAAGGCTGGTGAGTGTTTTTTTTTCCTGAAAGTTCTTTGATGGCCTTTTATTGCAGCAAGCTTTTGGCACATAACACCTCCGTCAGACCTTAATTTCTTAAATACACAGGCAAACAATGGATTAGTAACACCATTGGGCGTAAAGACTGTATATGATGACCCTAAATCCACCACTGTGATACTATCCTACACACATGACACAATGCAGAACACAAAGAGATAGCTATAAAGAACGCTCAAGACCTCCCCTAGCGCTGGTAGTGGTAGAGTGAGTTATGGTTATGGAATTACATGGTCAAAAGATCTAATCAAGAAATGCTGTAGCACATCCCTTGACTCATCTCTAAATAAAACGAGAATACCTGAGTAGAAATGGGTCTCACAGACAAAATTATATAGGGTCTTTTGCTGAGTTTTCAATTGCTCTCATTTCTCTGCGTTAGAGTTAATCAAGTTACGCGTATTGGGTTGTACATTAAAAAAACCAATAACACTGCCTTTCTTGTCTTCTATTTTCCTGACGCATCCAGTAACTTTCCCTTGTGAGTATAAAAGGATCAACAACACGTGAAAAGGAAAACAACTAATAGGGGAAAACAGATCAGTGCAAGGTAATTGAGGTCGGAGCATGCATGGGGAATAAAATTCTCTCTGGGAAGAGTGAGTGATTTCAGGTACAAACAGCAGAGGCTATATGTACCTTGTCGGCTGGTCATTACCAAATCTGAAAAAGGGAAACAATGTTGGAACATTTCCCATGTTCGACTGTCCTTGAATCATGACATAGTGATTGTACTTTTGGAATACAGTGGAGTGTTGGAACAACCACATTTTTTTTTTTTGGAAATTCTTTGCCTTCCTGAATGTGTTCATGGCATGAGCTCTGCTCGAACGCTGATCAAATGGAATTAATTACTCTTTCAAAATAGTCAGCTTGTCCCGTAGAATTTTTCAAAATTATGTACATATGTATACCGAAAAAATGATACCTTACTACGAGAGCTTCTCCATAAATGTGTTACGTATCGCACAAGGAAGATTCACAAATCTTCTGTGATTTTAATCTGAGTTTCATAAGATTCCCAGACATAGGAGCCAAAGGAAAACACATTTTCAATTACTGAATTCATTCAACAGATGGAGTATAGGATATTAAATCTGCTCATTAACTTCGTAACACTCACTTGATTCAGAATGTGTGAGTTCGGTATAGCGGCTGCCAGTTGCTGTGCTCGTTCTATAGCGCCCTTCACAGCGAATGCGGGATTGGTGAGCACAACCTGGAAAGTGCCAATCTCCTTACTCAATCACCAATGTCGTTAGAGTAAATCATATCACATCATATGTAGCGCAATCTACTTATTAGGGTGATACCATTAGGTGCACAATCCATGTGTTCAAAAAGAACATTCTGATATCTGATAAGTTTTGCATTCTCATCGCTACAGAGCCGTGTCCTTGCTCGAGGATGTAAAGTTGCAGAAGCAGATCATTATTTTGCAAACTCTCCAATCCTTGGATGTGTTAAGGCATCAGTAGAGTTGAACGCTCACGGTATGCTGTCCCAGCCCAGCTAGTTGTACTAGGTGTACTACAATGCGCGCGGATAGAATTAGCTGTGTACAAGAATAGGGTTCTCACCAGTCGTCACTTTTCTTCAAATACATTCGCTTTTCTTTGGAGTGGTGGACGTGAATGTCCTATCTCTTACAAGCAGCCGCGACGCAGGGGCGGGCGGCGGGGGGCGCTCCCCCTCCCGGGGATTCGTTGCCACATTTTTGAAATTACTTTACAAAACAAATAGTCAGGAAATCTAAAAACCGTGTTTTGCATCGGTATGCTTGGGTTTTGCATGACTTTGAGAAAATCGTGGGTTTTTCGCGGGTTTCGCATGGGGTTTGCATCGGAATTGGAGACGTGACAAAAAGTGACATTTGGTGGACCAACATTCCCACTTCAATATCAATACCAATAACATGTGGGTAGACGACTCGTCTTTATCTTTAGTTTGAGACTTCTCCAGACTATGTGGTTTTGATGAGTGCAAAACTCACATCCAAAGGTGAAATGGCGCGAAACAGACGCGAAATCCACGAAGTCTTGGTACTGTTTCGCGTGAGTCTGATAGCGCTCCCTTTGTCATTCTTGGGTCTCGCCACGCCGATTTCACGCGCATTTATGCAAGTGGCCGAGCCTCTCTATGCTAGCTTCACGCAGTTGCAGAACCAGCGTTTATATTTCTACCTACTTTTTGGAACTAGGATTCCATTCCGTGAATGTACGTATTCCCATAATTTCGTTTTCGTTGACACTTTACAGTAGTATTGGAACACGAAAGTGACATTTTCGAAAAAAAAAGGGAATTTGGCATCGAAATATGCAATAGCTGATCCACTTGCGACAAGGTGCATCTATTCATCAAAATTCTAAAAACCTTTGTATCTGAAATTCGTGATCATTTTACCGCACAACGCGATGTATTGAAGGTCGCAAGTAAGAAATGCTCGTTCGTTGTGTTTTTCCCTCAGTGCACCAGCCAACATTTGTATAAGGTAGTCTACGAGGCCTATGCATACGTTGCTGCTTTCGAATATAATCTGATTAAGGATTATAAATTCGGAGAACTCTTAAAACAAAATCGTTGCATGGTCACAGTAAAATCAACGGAGCAATTTATTGGCGAAGAGTGTTCGTTACAGTGAAATCGTCCAGGTGATAGCGTTGCTCACTCCGATTCCTTCTTTTTTCCCTTCCCATCTTTCTCGGACGGTACAGGGCCACCGCAGCACCTAAAATAGATTTGTGAGTAGATGAGTATGAGAAAAATTTGCAACGTACACTTCGACTATTATGTCTTCGATACCAGAAAATGTTCCATTCAGCATTCTCATATCCTTGTCTGGTAGTCTATCGTACAGACACAACACCCTCAAAGCATCAGAATGAAAAACGTTCTCTAAAAAGAGCTCAAGCTTTCAGCTTACTTTTCCGCGTGATCTAAAGTTTTCTTCGTCACGGGCCGATTTTTCTCCACATTTTCTTGGATAGCCGCAGATTCGTTGAACACCTCAATCTCTCTTTTATGTCCACGTTGGGTGTTTTGATGAAACAATGCAAATATTAGGTCGCCAAGTATAAAATGTCCTATTTTGAATGAGAACGCTTCGAATATTATTTCTCAAATGAGATGCAGTAGACACAATCCAAATATGCACAACTAGGCATCTTAATTGTAGCTTGGTTATGGCAACAACTTCGAAATATGAGAGCCAAGTTGTGATAAATTGGCGAAGGGCATGTTAACCATCCATTATATTGGAAATTTGAAAAATTTCTTTGGCAAGAAGTGGGCCAATTTCTGAAAGGAATTGTGTCCACGACGGGCAAGGTTCGACCAGCACAGTAGATGGTAAGTGGATTCCCACCCCTGCTCCTCTGGTTTATGTAGCATGGATCTGTAAAAAGTTCGAATAATCGAAATTGCTCTTCATTTCTGAGGGCAAAACTGTGGAAAAGTAGTCCATCGAGCCTCTTCACCTTGCCAAATTGCCTCGAATACCCCATTTTTACTGGTTATCGACGCTAAACCGTGCTGCTGATGCTGGCGTAGCTCGACACTTACACTTATCCGCTCCTGTTAAGGGTGTACGTAAGGCAGTGGTAGGAGGCCAGCCGTTCGCTCGCACGATCGATGACTCAATCCCGACCGAGGCCAACCAAGCCTCCCATCCCCTTGGAGTCGGTAAACTGGTACCAGAGAAGTCTGGGAGGATGAAGCACTATTCTGGCACATCGGATGTCCCACGCAAGTCCTTGTGCACGGTACAGTTATTCCCTCTACGGTGCTCAGATGAAGTCGAATGCGTGACGCGTCCCACAAACCAGGATTGATTAACGCTGACCACTTTATCCTTTATAAATTTTGTCCACTCTCGCTACGGTTTGCAACTCATGGTTATCCAGGTACATCATAAGGCTAACTTTGTATGCTTAAATCACTTAGAAAAAAATTCACAAATCATCGCTTTCTCCACCTTTTATTAACCACTCCCTCTCCAAACATTTCCTCGAGGTTTCGAGTTGTCCTCGCTTTACTGGCTCCGCGAGGGAACAGATATTTGAAAATGACGCGATTTTTTGGCCTTCGAATGAATTCACAAAACTTTCTCTCCGAACAAAAACTCGAAAGTTGATCAACCACCAAGAAAGTGGTTTTGGAACAGGGAGGATGTTTTTCATAAGAGAAGGAAATGGAGAAATGATCAAGCGAAACGTTGAAGCTACCGATTGTCAAACTATCGCTGGGAGAAATCGGGGATTTCATAGACTTGACGACCTCACGTTATATACTCCAGTACACTTACTTACTTGATCAAAATAGTGCTGCCCTCTTCTGGACAGCTCATCGTACATTTTAGCAAATTCTATGAATCCTCTCTCCTCGAAATCCGCGAATGAAAGCTGAAAGTAAGAAGAAATTCCAGTGGCACAAATGCCATAATACTCCATTTAATACAGTTTCTTCGTTGAAGCCGTATGTCCTTGTGTGATTCAACATGGCAAGCAGTGTTCCTGATTGCTCCTTGTACTGGAACACATGCTTAGCTAAGCATATGGTCGCCGACGTGTCGTTACCTCAAGAAAAAAAAACTGCAGCTGCTGCAAGACCTCACTGTTTCATGACATATAGCCAGAAAAACCAAGGAATACTGACACTTCTTCGAATTCTCACTGCGAACACTGGATGTTGCGAACAGAGCGAACAGCAAAAAGACAATCATTCCTTCTCTGAATTTGTGTCCTCACGTGCAACGACAGCTGGAATAGCAATTATGAGGGAGGGATCATTTACCTGTGAGAAATTTGAAAACGCTTCAGAAAGTCATCTCTTTATTTATTTCTCCAATGCATAAAAAAAGTCGGTGTGGCATACGTATGGTCTGTTAGCTCAGAGATGGTACCTGAGATGACTTTGTCTGCGGTTACGACTTTGTCCACTGGATGCGTCTGGAAAGAGTTTTTACTAAGTGGCAGTAGGGAAACATCAAAATAGAAGGAATCCCACCACATACTTATCAAAAAAGTGTAAAAATTGGATTAGTTGGCCGGCACGAATCATGATGAGGTCGTGATTGCAGCCAAAGTCTTAGGAGATGACATTTCTGAGCTAACAGACTGTACATCACAGAGAAATCGCAAATCACGCGCCTCCAAAGGCTAATCCTAGTTTAAGGCATCAAACTCATTGAACTCTGGGCAGGAGCATTCACTTCTCTTTAATTTTCTAGTTTGCAGCAGATAGGTATATGAGAAAAAATAAATTGGGGCGGATAATGTGTTCCAATGCTGGAACGTCAAAATCCAGAATTCTGAGTACCATTTAGGTTGGTTCCATGGATTGTTTCCCACGGCCTTATGGAAAGTTTTTTTTTGCTGAATCTCACAGACGCTACTTTCCCAAAATCCATAGAATTCCACTAGTGTTCTTTGCTCAATTAAAGGTAGTTGCACAGATTTCTGGAAATACATAAGGTGTAGAGGAAAACGAAATCACGAGTCAGAACTGCGACTGTAGCTTCTGTCCCAAGATGTTCTTATATATGTAAATTTCTATACACAATTTCTGTAACAAGTGTACAGGTTTCCTAATAAGATATTCCAGAAGTTCCCTTCTCCAAGTGATCATGGGAGAAATGGAATATTGAAAATCACTTCCTGTTAATGTGCAGCAGCCGCTTCCAAAATGTTTTGCTTGGGAAGTATTTGCATTCAGTGGCGCATTCAAAGAAAAGAATACCTTAGAAAGCAATCATGTATTCAGGACGACAATATGCTTGCGAATCAGAATGTAAGTCGTGGAAATATAGCTTAGCTCTCATGCTGACATAGACATCAGTAGCGAGACCTACGATTTCTTTCGTGTAAATTTCAGAGGTTGTGCTGTTCCTGGAGCAGTTTTACCAGAATTAAATGTTTTACACCTACCCCTCTTCCCGCTGACAGTTCGTACACCCACCGTTCGAGAGGAAACTGGCTGGGTACAGCTCCCCAATTTTAAATCATAGAAATCTTGAATCGTAGGATTTATCCAGTGGAAAAACTGGTATGCTCTACCTCGTCTCCAAAACTTCCATTAATCTACACGAATGGGGCAGAGTGAAAGATTTTGACTTCTATTAAAGGAAGTGCTCTTTCTGTGTCTGTGCTGATTAACAGAAGATTTGCGGGAAATTCCGTGCTCTTAGTTCTTGTTGATTAACTGGTTAACCAGCAGTTATAGCGTAACTATTTTCACCCTCTCCGCATACTCCTATCTCATTGTATTGGTCCTGCGGAGTGACACGTGTGAGCGGGTCTAAAACCACTGGAGCTTTCCACAGGAGGTTTCGCCAGCGGTCCCATCCGCTTGAATAAGTTTACTTTCTCTTGGATGAACCTTGATTCGATGGCAGACTGCAACGTGACGCATTGTTACCCAAATTTTCTTCATTTTATAAAATGTTTTTATGCTGTGCATACGAATGTTCTACTGGATTTATCCCATGGTATGGTCGCTACTCCTACTTGTGCCTCAAGTCACATCCATCAAGGCATCAGAAAAGCTCATGGTATCTTTTTTTCTCCAACACAGCTTGACACCTAGGAAAATGCTACGAGATTTAGGAACAGCTGGATATCATTGAAACTATAGAAGAGTGGGCAAAAGGAGATATTCGAGCGGGAGAGCGGCCGACCACACCACAGTTCCGAACATTAGTAAGTGATTATTACGGCACTGCACACATTCTTGTCCCATTTTCTGTAATGAAGCACCTCTTTTACTCCTTTTAGATACAATCCGCAAGAGTTGGAATTGAAAAGGTCATTTTGAGCTTGCAAGCTAAAGGAGTAAGTTATTCCGTAAGCCCTCTTTTCTCATACTTTATTAACTTGTTATTCAGCAGTAAAATACTGAGGACATGTCTTCTCACTCTCCATATTTGGGATTGTGTGATTAACAGTGCGTCTACTGATAAAGATGCAATTCTACTTTTCTGAACAAAACGTTTTATTCTCGAACACAAAGAAAACATACCGCCATACAATTCGATTTGACACAGGGAATACTTCGCTAGGGTTTGGTTTGAAAATGTATTACGTATGTGAAAAAGTTTCCGCCCTTATTTCAGGGGAAATGGAGTATTTATCGAAAAAGAGAGAAAACAGATACATCAATCAAGGTATTGGCTATCGTTGGCTGTAACCTTTTCCCATCGTTCTGGGAAAAGACGGATGTCGCGGCGGTGGAATGCCTCTTCCTTGGACTCGATCTATTCCTTCACCCATTTTTCGACATCTTCAAAAGACTGGAGGCGCTGCTCGGAAAGCCTGTGGGACATCGACCGAAACAAATGGTAGTCTGACAGGGCACAGTCTGGTGAATGAGCCGCATGGGTTAGCAAAGCGAAGTGCTTCAAGCGTTTCCTTAACGGCTTTTGTGACACGCGCAAAAAAGGCACTACTCCACATTGAGGCCCCAAAATTTTCAGAAAAAAAATTCTTTCGCCGAAACCTTGTACGGAGATTTTGTTTGCGGTGCTGAACACAAATATCCTATCCATTTTGTACCGTAACCCCGTTTCTGTAGGGTTACTGTGGGGTTACTGTGACAACTGATGCTTACTTGGTTCAAATTCGACATGATTATCACTATAAAACACAACGATGTTGATGTAAATCAAAAGAATAAATGTGTACCGAATATTATTGACAGATGTCAAACCAACAAAATTAAGCAGCGTGTACAAAGCATTTGCAAGGATAACTAACTATTTCAACTACTTACCGCTACAGGGCGGGAACTTCTACACATACCTAGTAGTATCACAGTCGGACTGTTCACGGGTCTGTATCTACCAAACGCTAAAATTAATTCACACTTAGGAGGTCGTGCATCAATTTACTAATGTAAGTTTCATGTTGTCTGAACTCACCCTATCACTCGAGAAGGAACCTACCAATTAGTCTCGGCTTTTGAGACAACGTACTTCACTGCTGCACTCCGGGTTATAGATGATTTTGCAGAACGGGGCTGGGATTCTCGAAACGTTGGCCATTTATCCCATCTCACTTAATTATGTTTTCATGAATTCTAGCCCAGTACCCGTCCGTAGAACAGTAGCCCAAGACCGTATTTGCTGTAAGCATTTCATAACATATAATTGGTCCAAACCTAGCAAGGACCACTTCTCACTTCTCAGAAATTCGCGCTAATCTGTCGTGAGGTTTTTTTTCTCAACTCCTACCTTTTATGTGGTTGTCAGATGCCTGCCACTCTCATGTGGCTTTCAACTTATTTGACGGTTGACATATTATGGCAGAAGAGTAGGGCAAGAGTTGAGCAGCGAGAGATCCCTCACTAACTCTTGCTGTGTTGTGGCAATTCTATTCTCCAAACATGAAAACTTCAGACGTACTTAATCAACACTTATTCCAAAGTGCGGACAAATCTGCAGCTCTACCTGAATGAAAGTGAGTGGAATGAATGAATGAAATTAAATGAAAATAGCTGTATAGAGTCTACCTTCGACGAGTGCAGTGTCTGAGACATAGGTGTCTGAGTTGCTGTCAGATCGGCTCCTATTTCATCATTGTTGAGCCCAAAGTATCCCTAAGGCGAACTGATGTTCAGAGTTAAGGTGCCTTGAAAGAAGAACACTCTCATTATATGGAAACGATGAAGCGAACAGAGAAAATGATGGCATACTTGCATTGAGACACCAGTCACAATCGTGAACCTAGTGGACATCTCACTGCTCACATCACGCAGGCATGATCTTCTTCACCAGCGCGCGACGTGTTTCAATATCTTTTTCTAGCAATTTCAGCTAATACAGCAGCTCTACATCCCCAAAATGAATGCGCCAAGATTCGATACTTCGTAGTAAAACGGAATAGCACAATCAGTTTTTCAGATAAAGCACTCTTCTTCATATCATTTTTTCTCTCATACAGTGTAATAGATGTTCTAATTACCCAATAAATCTACTGTTGTTATGAAAAATAAGAAGCTTAGGCCTCAGCATCTAAAACCATCTTCTATGTACACCTACCATCGGCGTCTAACCAAGCAGCAGACCACATTGCACTTGTTTGATACCATTTATTTTTCCCTCTTGTGTAAATCATTACTCTTTCCTGCTTTCTTCTATAATTTAGAATAACATTTGCGCTGGTAGCTGCGGATTGATAATTGGATAGCCATTGAAATAAAGATGGCTATAGCAAGAGCAAACCTTAAAAAATTATATTATTGTTCAGTTGTACTGAGAGTATTTATACTGTGAACAGATGCGTGATACACACCCTGATGAAAATAACGCGCGGTTACGGCGGAACCCTGAGCCACCAATTCTCATTTCATTTAGACCGGAACTTCGCCGTTAACAAATAGAAAATGGAAAAGCAATAAAAAAAAACAATAGCACATGAAGTGCATATCTCTTCCGTTTGTGAAATAGAGGATGCCCAATGGTAGGCTCTCGATTTCAAATTGAGCCGGGAGTCGTTACCGGTCGTTTCATCAGTACAATACCCCGCACACAAAGCTATCCGGCAAGAATAATTTCTAGGACCTATCGTATTTGCTGAATCACGATTTAAGATTCCAAACTGTGAAGATGTTCCCGAACTATTCCAAACTGTATGGCGTCAGAGGCGGCACCGGAATTCTTTTTCATGTTTTCCTTTCTTGATACCGTAGTTCTGGGCCACCCCGGTAACAAGAAAGGAAAACAGAAAGGCCACCCCTTGGGAATGTTCTTGGTCGAATGCTTTCACGAATCAGCGTAACGATTCGCTCAGTCAAATATTCCGAGGTGGTCTCCTTGAACATAAATGCAGAGAAAGAAGAAAAAAACATTATAGTAGGAATGAAACATTGGAAGAGACTTCGTCTTACTAGCAACCATTTATTTCTTTCAAAATGCCATGAGACCTCTCCACAGTCTTGCTGCGCTCCTCCGCGCCATGAAGAACAGAATACGAAAGCTGCAGTAGGCGGAGCGAGATCGCACAGCTAACAGCATCCACGACATGCAGGGCGAGCTTTCTGTGATGTAGAGTAGTTAGAGATTAATGGTGGATTGAGCCCTTTTCAAACGTATTCTAAGCCGCGCTGTGAAAAAAGAGAGGCCAAGCGGCAAATTTTCCACCCAGAAATTGTGCTTGGTTTAGGGGTAGCTATACTGACAAATGTGTGCGTTGGAAGCGCATGCTTGTATAAAGTACAGGCCCAGTTGCAAAAAGAGCAGAGCGCCGCCTGAAAAAAAAACTCTTTGAGGGCCTCAGCAATCTTATTGCCAAGAAAATTGCGCGCGGGTGAGATGAAAACCAGACTTACATGGTCAGAAGACCTCTCGAATACGAGACTATGTGCAGAGACCGCATGCATCACTGAGATTACCTCTGGGTAAATGTGTTGACAGCATACAAATCGACCCACCAATGGCACAAGTGTCAACACGTTTACCTTGGATAATCTCAGTGATGCATCTAGGTGCAGGTTATACCCAGAATCTTCTGAATGGCCTAAGCAAGCTCAGGAAAGCATATCTAGCCGTCTACACCACGACGGTTGGAAACCATCGGCGTCCACTTCTTTATCGAAGCCCAGCTGTTTTCTCTTTAGTGAGTTAGTTTTTTATTCCTGTAGCTTTTCTTCCCACTAATCCTTGTCAAATTTCTTCATGGAATGATCGTTCTTGATGTGTTGGGTCGCTGCTCTAAGGCCTCTTCTGCGGAAGCACGTCCCTGAATTTATTAAGCGGCACAGCTATTTATAAGCATTCTGTGATGGCTCGATAAAAGCTTTCCCGTCCATTGCATTATCAATTTCTTTCTTTGCAATTTTCTGCGGCGTGCATTATACTTTTTCCACTGCTTTCATACCCTTCCGCACTGAGGTTGTATCGAGAAGAAAAGAAATGCAATGTACAATGAAATCAGTGCCCGCATACATATCTGTAAATTGTCAACTCAAGATAGGTTGAAGTGTAAAATTAAGCCATTTTTCAACAATTGCTAGAGGCAATAGTGTATAAGCCCTCACTTCAGCAGAGAACTTCTCCGCTCCTATGATCAACTCATTTCAGAAAAAAAAAACAATCATCGGATGCACTCGCAACACTTCTTGGTTCTCATAGTCGTCTCCATCATTCTAATGTCGCCCGACCAGGCCTCAGCGGATGATGCGCACTTTAAAGGATTTAAAAAGGATTCTGTTGAGTTGAACGTGGGTTATTTAAGTGTAATGTCTGAGAAAATAAACCCTCACTTGTTGTATCAGATCTGCAGACTCGGCTATGAATTATAGTAAAACGTTTGCTGAAAGATTTTCCGCTTCAAATTGATAACTTGCTGTCAGCTCGCACCTTATCCTGCTGGGTACAGGAGGAAATGAACTACATATTTTGTAGGCAGAATAGAACACCTTTGATTTCCCGTTTTCTAGTGGAATTTCCCTGGATGCACATTTTTGTTGGAAAATGCGCCTTTGTGTGATATACGTACTCATGTCGGAAATCCACAAAATCTCGCCGTGCTCTGGTTATTTGGAAAACAGTACATGTCCTTCCATGTCTTCTACTCACTATAAAATACGGGAAGCAATGATCACGTCTACTCGTCTACTCTGGAATAAGAGCACTCGCGCCTAACTTGTATAAATTGTCCTACTTGCTCTATTGCCATATGAGAACATATACTCAGACAAAGTATCGCATACGTGCGTAGGACTACTGCAGGGCACCCAGAGGGCTTGGTCAGGAGACCCGGTCTGTCACAGACCGCAAGTCCCGATTCAGTCCTCCGCAAGTCCCGATGTCCTCCTCCGCATGTCCCGAAATAGAGTTTTTGAACAAAACTTATCACTCCCACCGCCGATCGGAGATTTCGAACTGACCCACCGATCATTTACCATTGCTCTTCGATTGATTGCCAGTCCTCTGCTCCATCCATGCGCGCAGTCGAGCTACTAGTCGAAGCATCTACTAATGTTCTTATCGCAGTGCATTTCCAATAGCAAGGAATGTTACAGTGCCCGATCTACACCGATCAGGGCCACACGTTGAAAACGTAACCTCTATGGGGGGGCTATGGAGGTTTCAGCACTTTCCGGAGAAAGCTTTTGACTGCATCATCTATTACACGAATCTCATGGATTCTTCATTATTTTTGCCCAGGGGCCGCTGGCGACATCTCATGGAATAACCATCCGAATCACTTTCACCAACTCCTTGTTTAAAGCGTGGTGAGGAAAAATAAATTCATGACGACAGTGAGCATTTTAGGAATTTTGAGTGAATTTATCAGTATTAGAAATTGTACTCCTTAGTGTTAAATAGCTGTGGGAAATGAAACGCCCGAACGAGGCCGGGTACGTGACCTCTGGCCAGAATTAGCTGTGGGAAATGAAACGCCCGAACGAGGCCGGGTACGTGACCTCTGGCCAGAAATGGTCGTAAAAGGCTAGCCCACCTCCTAATTTGAGGTGCAAAAGTGGGCGAAGATGTTTCCTCTCGGAGGAAATGTCTCATAGCTTAAAAGATGCAAGTTGTGCTTCGCCGTGGCGTTTCACAGGCAGCTACGAACACCCGGGATTTTCCATTTTACACCCAGACACTGTTCAGGCATCACCAAAAACTGTTCGGGCCTCACCTCGGACGTCCACAGAAAGTTACATAACATAGTATCAAAGAACGTGATGTACCATGAAACCATGGGAATCCAACTTCGAAAATCGCAAAGACAAACAATCCCACGCTGGTTCCGTGGGCACTATCCCCCTCATGCTACAACCCTTGCCTTGAAAACTGAACAATCTACAGTCTTTCTCAAAAGTTCTTGCCTCACCTTTCACCGCCCATCTTCTAAGCCGCGCCGCATCACCTATGCATCATCATACGTGGCGCGACGCGGCTAAGCTGACAGGCGGTTCGGCGTGAGGCAAGAATTTTTGAGAAGGACTGTAACTATGAGTGTTCTCTCACCGCGATCGGTACTTGCATCATGTTTTGACTCGTATTTTATTGTAGAAAAATCTTCGACTGCAAAACTGCGTAACTTCCGACATTATAGGAGAAGGCCGACGAACCTATCCATCTGACATGAGCTGCAGCTCTAAACCTCCTCGGACTACAGAAAATTATGAGATGCGACAACAGAAATTTTCTAGCGTTACCCGTGAACTGGCCAAGCAACTTGCCCCGTAATCTGAGCAAGCATCACCCATTTCTTGGCTAGATTACAACTCACGGATACCTTCAATTCGTAGATACCTTCATGAATTCACATTGTAAAAGGGAGACTGCAGAAGCTATACCAATGATTGCCAGCTTTTTTGAGTGAGTATAACAATAAGAAGTCTAGCAAACGTTGCTGTGGAAAAGGACGGAGTGCAGAGTAACAAGTAGTAGGAAAATAGGCAGAACTCACTGCTCTATGATGTCAGACCTCGGGGGGTTCTCGGGATACATGCCATGTTCCTCCGCACCCATCCGAGGTTCATATCAGTGTTCGGGGGTATGTCGCACCTGCGACTACGTCCTCTGCAAGTCCCG
>KN729889.1:0-12759 GCA_000816745.1 Ancylostoma duodenale | reverse complement strand
ATTTTTAATCAATTGAGGACCGCGCGGCTTACCGGTGTTCTACGCCTTTTTTCCCAGAGCTCAATTCAGCGGCTTCCTTACATGTTGACGTAATAATACGTCTTAGTCTACATTATTATTTAAAAAAATCTATATTGGTACTTCTACATTATAAACGTGCAAACGCACGAAAAAGGTGCTGTTGTTAATAGTTCAAGTAGTAAAAGGATGTCTTTCTTGCAATTAGTATTTTTCAGAGGCCTGCTTCTAGTTATTTAACGTTGAATTTTTCTGGATACTTTGATTTCTCTAGTTGAGTCTAATGATTTTTCCCACCCTCTTGGCAGAACATTTGTGAGTGTGCCACTGCTAAGAGCGTAGTTGTTTCGCAGCTTGTTTGTTCTTTGTCCCGAAACAAGGTCACGGTTTTCTATGATTGCTGCTTTGATGGGGAGTGATGCACCTCGAAAGGAGGAGATGTGGCCCATCATTATGATAGTTCACTCCATTTAATTGCTTAATATCATTTAATATAATAGAATACCCCCTCCATGGTGCAGCGTTCTACATTATGATTCCTTAGGTGGAAATACGCCTCTAAACCATTTGGAAAGCCAACATACCCGGAGATACCCAAGATTCGTTTCAGAAATTGATCTGCTCTTGACACACGAGACAAATTTTCTGCCCATTAGGCCACGTAAGGCTGTGGGCCAAGTTTTACCCGAATATGGCCTACATCCATCGAATACCATCTCTTGGACTTTCAATATTTTGGATCAGATTCATGAATAGATGGAAGTGCAACCTGAGATGCAACTACAGCCTGTGTGTTTGCCTATGCCAGCGACTTTACATGTAATCCGTGCAAATTTTGGACCTCGAGGGTTAGACAAGTGGTCCGCAGTCACTCCTGTGCTTCATTGATTGCCATGAATCGAAGTTAGAGAGTCTTTTGAATGAGGGAGTGGAATTGAAGCTGTTTTCTTATTCTACCCACGTGATGTCGTCGCTTGGTCCGATAACTCGGTGCTGGAGACAGACCGCTCTCACATTCGTGGGGCTTCATTTCCTCTTAAATCAACGCAGGATGTGTTCTGATCCCGTTCATGCAGGTGGAAAAGACGACCTGCTGCGTTCCACTCCTCAAGTCCTCTTTTCTTCTCAGTCGCTCTGGGCCTTCACCATCGTCACGAAAACAAAGTGCAGAAAGCGCAGGCATGCTCAAGAATCCCCACACCATCGCAGCGCTAGTTGTGAGCGGTGATAGCGTGAAACAGCAAGGACACAGCTAACATGGTATAACATCTGAGGGACATGCGCAACATGTAGGGGTGGGAACGAGGTGGAATTTGACGCATTTCACAGATTTATGGTGGGGCAACCCTACAAGCGTTTGAGAATGGCCCACTACATATAAACAGGAACAGAATAAGTTTCTTTTTTAATTTTCAGACATGCGTTCGCTCTCGCCTGAACATTCCCAGTGACTATGTGGGTGGCGTCTACCAGAACCGTCGCATCGACCTGAACTCCACCTTCGACGACATCAAGCCCTGCTGAGCTGCATTAACTGGAAACCCTCTTTGACATACCTCTTCAATGCAATGTTTTCATGATTTCTTCAACTTTTCGAATAAGGCAGGACGTTAAGTACACTCATTTCCTACCTCCACATGTTCTTTTTTTGTTCAACAAATTGCTCCTTGTATTTACAGAAGATGCATTTCAATAAATGCTGTACAAATAGCTTATTAATGTTTCGAATAAGAATTGATGGATGCAATCGGTGTGCACAAGTCTGAAATTTGCCATGAATGAACCGATAAGTTTTATCGGAATCACTCACAGTTATGTCCTCATTATCAGTAAGTTCAAATCATTCACCCTCCATTTTAGAATGTGTGGCTATTGAAATCGTTGTGTTCTTCGATCGCTTTCCAAGCAGATAGTGGGCAATTCCGCTGTACACCACATGGGTTTGAGGGCGAGTCGGTGAATTTTTCGTGTAATAATTATCATGGTCGTAACAAAAGGTTCGATGTTATCGATTCCTCGGAAAATTTTGAAAATTGAACTATTCGAGCCGGGTGTGGCGCGTTATACCTGGAAAGTGGGTGTGGCCAAACTCTACGATTGGTTAGTTCATACAACCAGCCAATTGCAGGACCCGTCAGCGCGGCCCACTCCAGGTATAACGCTCAGCACCCATTCGAGCTATCATCATCTAACCTAGCGCCCATCGCTGACGCAGTTGTCTCAATTACGACTTTGGCACATCCTGTCATGCACCAAGTCAATTCTAACGAGTCAAGACAGGAAAGCCCATTTGAACCTGTAAGGATCCACATAGAACGTGTCAAGTTATGTCAGAATCAGTGTGTCACCGTAAAGGAGCAGTGTCGCCCAGTGTTACTCACCGGTAGCGCGGCGATGTCGATAGGGCTGGGCATACTTGGTGCGACGCGATTTGGTCGCCGCGACAAGGTTTTGCACGAGCGATCCAGTGACTAGATCGCGAGCTAGGGCATACATCACTTAAAGGCAGCACCCACGGAAATTTTCATGTCTGGGGTTTTGATCGTTTTGGATATTCAGCAGCTGTCGCAACAATTCTGCGAAAGATGCGCAGCCGTAGACACCAACGTTTTAAAGATATGAAGAGATGAAGTGTATGCTAGTGATCAGTTAGGATGAGTTGTGGTATGAAATGAATCAATGTTTTTGTCTACAGTCACTCTCTTTCCTTATGATAACATTTGCTTTCCCACATCCTACCATTTCAAGACAAGGTAACTCGGCCATTCTTTGCAAACGCGCTAAACTGAAGGCAATGAAAACCGACTTCTCCGTAACATTTGTCAAAACTGATCACTGTTTTCGTTTTCACTATAGCGCTAAGCCCGGGATTATAGCAAGATCTGTGGAAGCAAAATTTCCGTGGCTGCTGCCTTCAATAAATGGCGGTCATATTGGATCATTTGCTGGGGTCGTCCCGCAAAAATTTCGGAATTTAAGCTTCAATCACATTTGTTTGTTGCACCTAGTGGTAGTAAGCCGTGATAAAAAGCAATCAACGTTGGAATTATGGGCGCGGGCTCCTAGTTACCCATGGCATCGGTCACAAAGGGAAGCGAGCATTGCCTCTTCCCAGAAGAATGTCTTGCAAACTCTATTCTTCCTTCTTTTATATCTCCAGCCAACTTTATCACTGATTCACAGTCTAAAAAATCTTCTCCCAGAAACTGCATAGGCAAACAACATTTTTTCTCGTTCTTGCATTTGTTCTTGCAATATTAGCAGAATAAATACATTCTCGAGGAATCTCTTCTCAAAAAGTTGCGCTTACAGCGCTAAAAGATGACCTTATAGTGATCGCACTTAATATTGCAGTAGACAGGAGTGGAACTGAATCGAAAACTGTGACGTTTTGATATAAGCAGCGAAAAAATGCTAAACAATTTGGATTGGGATGCTGCAGGCCCAAGTACCCTTTCTCTTTTCGCAAGCAGAACTCCCCTGTAAACAAGGTCATTCATTCCTGTGACGTTGCTGGCTTGTTAGCTCGTAACTTTATTTCATTTCTCGTTGCTTGTTTAATCCTATCTCTTTTTTCTAATGAATAAAGCAGTGAAATACATCGCATAAGAACGCCTGATCAGATTAGGAAATGGCATTTTGCCAATAGCAGCACCCTGAGTCACTTTAAACAACACACAGTGGGGGTTCGCCGAAAGAACGAACGCAGCTATCGATCGCTCGCAGCCGATCCTGGAGATTCTGGCCAGATAAGAGCCGAAATGTTATTGTGGCTAATTTTCTGCATCGTCTCAGCGACAACCGCAGATGGTAGGTTAGTATCTTGCTGAATTTATTTACATGGTAACTGCAGTAACGTTATCATGCAGTATGTTGTTATTAATAAGAAGTGAACGGCCAAAGGCTCCTTTCTCCATTTTAAACTATCCAAGAAGTGAAGCTATGTTCAAGCAGCAGTATAAAATTCCCAGCTTTTAATCCACAAGAAAATTCTCACCACTAATTGATGTTCATTGCAGTAACGATGACGATGCGATGTCAGCTCACAGAACGATCTATGACTTCACAGTGAAGGACATCGATGGCAAGGAAGTTTCACTAAGCAAATACAAGTACGTGATGTCCTGGCTGCTATCTAACAAGTGACAACTTGCCATAGAATTGAATTTTCAGAGGGAAGGTGGTGATTGTGGTAAACGTGGCATCATACTGTGGCTACACGAACAACCATTATACGGAACTGAAGACTTTGCAAGAAAAGTACTACGACCAGGGTCTTCGAGTCGCTGCATTCCCCTGTAACCAGTTTGGAGCACAGGTAAGTGCGAGCATCTTCCAGTTCTTTCTTAGTTTTCTCCTACTTATTCATTGCATTCCTATTATACATGTGAATCTGCCCGATCCCGTATACTTTCCGTGGATATACTCGAAGAATATCAATGACGGAATGAATCCAACCTGTTATTCTGGGAAATGTGTGACCGCACACATTCCCTCACCTTTTGTATTTGCCCCGCACTCCGGAGTGGGAAGCAGTGGCGAAAAAGAGAAAATAGAGGACAGAAGGTACAGAAGTCAGAAATGTCCAAATCCCCGTTTCTTCCATCTCGCTCTGGCCGCTGAGGAGAAACTCGCCCACCGACAGGACTCTGCACTGATCCTTGCTCTGACAATTGATCGTTGTTGGACACCATGAAATTCTACGCAAATCATTTGACGTATGTGTGTTCCGGATGCGGTGCAGAGTCCACCCTGAATCATCCAAACCAGCGCCGAGATGAAGTATTGGAAGATGGATAATTTTATTACTGTGGGTATATGTATTACCCCGTAGCTGTAGACAAGTCACCTGTCGGTAAATATGTTGATGGGTGTTAGGCAGAAGGTAAGTAAATGTGGGCTCGATAATGCATCCAGGCCCAAAGTTACCACCTCATTTCTGCAATAACTGTGTCGTTTTTGCTCGCCCTTGTACGCATTTTCTGGGAACTACTTATTGCATCTGAAAAAACTAAATGTATGGTTATCGGAACGAAAGAAACTTTCAGGCACCCCTTATATACACTAAGAGGATCTGTCCTGAATCCGGTCGAGGAAATAAGGGACCTTGGTTTTCTTATAATAAATAAACTATGCCTTGATAACCATTACAGAGCCATAGTTAAAAAGGCGAATTATCGTACCTATAACTTGTTCAAAGCTTTGAGAACTAAAAATCCTCAAGTCTATTTGCGCGCCTATAAATCTTATATACGACCTATAATGGAGTGTGGAACAACAATTTTCAATCTTTGAAGAATAAAGATATTGATTTCTTGGGAAGTGTTCAAAACAGTTTCACACCGAAACTAATAATGAGATGCTTCAGAGTGTACTATGATCAAGTACCTAATTGTGAGAAGAGAGCAAAGTTACTTGGTTTACCAACTTTGCAAAATAGAAGGAGAAATAGTAATTTGTTAATGATGTTCAAGATACTTAAAGGAAAGCTTTCTTTGAATCCATTTGAATTTTTTGGAATACCGCTGACGAGAACCAGAAGAGGAAAGCTCAAGCTTTATGTCCCAGTTGCAAGATCACAGGCTAGGTCAAGATTCTTCACTTACAGAGAGTTCAACTTGTTACTAACTAAAAATGAGCATTTGATGGACTCGTCTCTGCAAGCTTTCAGAAAGCTTGTCAGGAGAACTAGTTTGAAAACATTGCATGTATGAACATGTCTATGTCCTTTGATATGTTGATGGTAACTAATGTAGTATTGTACTTGACTACGCGTGGCTTCGCCCGCGTCTCCAAATAAATAAATAAATAAACAAATAAATTTTAAAGAACGACTGCCCAATATCGATCGGAAACCAACGAACTCTGAAAATGACATAAAATAGTCCTGAAATAGAATGAATGTGCTGTGTTCAAGTAAATGGACTACATCTGACCAACATTGCCTCGAAAGTAGCAGGTAGCACGCTCTCTTGTCGCACTCGTTTACGACCGTTCTCAGACCCATAAAATTCCCCTTGCATAGGGCGAATGATGAGCAGCTGTTTCTAGGAACCATCCTGCGAGGCGGACATCAAGAAATTTGTGAAGGAAACGTTCCGTTACGAGCCTGATATGTACTCTAAGGTACCTGCTATTGAACTGGATGATTGCAATCTTCCATTCTCGGATCTTTGCTGTTTAGGTTGATGTAAATGGAGAAAATGCTGATCCGTTTTGGACGTTTTTGAAGACCGAACAAGGCGGCACACTGATAGATGCTATTAAATGGAACTTCACAAAGTTTCTCGTTAGCCGTAAAGGTTACGTGGTGAAGCGGTGAGTTACTCATACATACGTCCTTAGTATTCTCTAAAGAGAAAATTGTAAGAAGCATGCTTTGTGCATCCTCATACATAGTGATACAGAATTTAACCTCCCTATGGGGACGTAAGAGGTCGGGTAGAGAAACTGCCAATTCAAACATTTTTTAAACATATTGGGAAGGATTTTCGGAACAAATTTCTTGTTAAATTCTGTGAGTTTGCACCTCACCATGAATGTATAAAATTTATTGTACGTATATTGTAACTTCGGAAGTGTTCAGCTACGCCCCAACAACATCTCCTCTTGGAATGACAGCCGAAATTGAACGACTGCTCGCAGAATCTCCCTGATGTCGATGCTGTTTTAGGATTTATAACGACTGTTATGCTATGAATGTGTTGAAATTGCTGTTGAAATGTTGAATTTACGAGTATCGCTGCTCTTTCCTATTAAAGCTTCGTATTTAAAAACTCTTATTTGGGTACTGTGTTTGTGAACATGTCATATGAAGCAACGCTCAGGCAAGTAACATACAGTGGACGTCAATGGCGGTGGCCCATCCGCGGCCTCGAGAAGGACGCCGCGCAACCGCGCCATAACCAATGTTTTCTAGCCCTGTTATGCTATTTCTGGCAGCTTTTCTACCCATTTTAACGGTTTTCGTCCAAATTGGTCGAAAGAGCCTCGAGGAGGACGCGGCGCGGTCGCGCTGCGTCCTTCTCGGGGCCGCGGATGGGCCAGCGCCATTGACGTCCACTGTATATTGTACATAACGCAAAATACGAACGTAAATACTGTCTAATATTGTCAAAATACTGACACTTATTCCTAACGCAACAGGGATACACCTTGAAATAACTTCGGAATTTGTTTTTTAACTGAATCTGGAGAGCTTCTCATCTACTTCCTTGCGCTCGTGATCCACCTGATTGTATGTATAGCGCACTTATGTGCATGTAAATAAATAAATACAGGGAACATGGATACTACACACATTCACTTTTAACGATGAACAGTATCACAAGCTTGGAGAAGTGGAAATGAGACATTACATTACATTACATTTATTACATGGCATATCCATGTGTGTGCAATGTACAGGTACGAATACAAGTATAAGTATCAGTGGTACAATGCAAATAATCTAGTCAACAGTCATGTTAAAGTACATGTATGTCAATATGTTATGTTGTTGTATATTATATAGTATGTTAGACATGAACTTGGCAAGCAGATTGTCAAAATCAAGCAGGTTAGGCTTACAACTAGGCCTTTTTCTGTAATCTTTAGAAACGGCACGGATTTATTGAGCAAATTGAGAAGATTTCAGACTCAAGGATCTGAAAATCATTCCAAACTAAAGGTCGTAGTACCAGAGTGTGTGCGAAAAAGTTTTGACCACTGTAAAAGGTACTAGGCACCAGCTTCCAACCACATCTGTAGTACGTTCTTGGACATCAACTCGAAATTGCAATACTTGAGCTCTGCGCTCAGTGTTGGACTAGGTTGCAGAAGACTGTAGTGGATCACACCTTTACAGCACCACCAAACACGTGACACAACCTCCCCAGAGTGAAGACCTGGTTTAGAAAAACTTGGAGGTGGGAAAGCGTCTTTACCCATTCCTATTATAGTAAGGAACCGAACACTATCTATAGTAACCACATGTCCTAGAAAATTGCCATTTTTGGGGCTAAAAACTAAGTTAGAAAAGATGTTATGGCGGTCATTAGTCAGGTCATGAGGTGTTCGCTTCCGTACGTTTTTACCCTGTCGATTCAAGTCAAATACTTTGAGAATGCGATATAATGAGCACCCATCCCTGCACTCGGCGTTCGAGCGGTAGGACTCGGTTTAGGTTCCACGGCTGCCCTTTACACTTGTGCGCCAATGTGGGGTTGAAAATCGCCGGAAGGAAATTCCGCGAACCAGTATCTCACTCTCCATTAGAAAGATGATTCCAAGGTAAAACAAGTGCAGGATTATCTATTGCATCCGGTGAAGAGTGATCGAGGTTGATGTCATTAACCATGATTACACCGAAGTCGCGTAGGTTCATCATTTGTTCGCGACTCTATTAAATACCTCAGGTAAGAGCTAGCCAAGATATTCAAGTAGCTTTCGAAAGAGGAGGTAAAACCCACTAGAGGGTTGCATACGTTGGATCGAAATTGCTTAAATTCACGGAATGGAAATGTTTATTTATGTACACCGCGAAACGGAAAATATTTTCGTAACAGCCTGATAGTTATCTCTCCGTTTCACAAAAGTACAGCAAGAAATAGCTGTAGTGGCAGGCAATTCGTAACCGTTGTTTTTCCTCAGCCTTACCCGATGTGTTATCCTTGTGTAAAACCACGAATAGTGGACATGCAAGATTCTTGAACCGAACCCGCGGACGACGGTTGCACGGACAACCGGGTTCGAACACAAATATTACTATGAATATTAATTTTTCAATCCCTGTCGACTGGTTTTCTGACTGCTGCAGGTCTGGGGCAGAGTTGAGTGTCGTGAAATTTAATAAATTGAATCCGTTCTCTCTCAGACGATTAGTTATGCAGATTTATTCTGGTCAGATGCGAGATCGAGACGAGGCTCACATTCATTTCGGCAAGTTTTCCTTCCTTCATGTCGCAAAATGCTAGTAACAGTGGATTATCCTCTGCTATCCTCGTAGATTTTTTGAATGTTTTTCCTCTTATGAAAACTGGTCAGCCGGAAACTATCATCAAATCAGGTCTAACATCTTGCTTTTTTACGACGTTTTACACCACATTCTTCACATGGCCTAAAATATAAAATCCGAGCTTGTAAGCCAACTCCGACCTCTACATCTTGCCTTACTGTGTCGCACTACGTGACATCTTCTAAGAGACTGGTACACAAAACCTTTACTCCAACACCGCCGTGTTGGTCATCAGAGACGAATCGAATGGTCGTCTAGTATTAGTTCAGCAAAGCGATGGCAAGAGGAGGTGACTGCGTTTACGCCGTCACAATTCGACATGTCACAGGCAGCAATGCGCTCCGCAGCAAAACTGCATCTTGGGTGAATGTCAGTGCCGTTCGTAGATGCGAAAGGTCCAAAAATTTAGCAAAGTAATGCGACAACGGCCAACCAATCAATCTTAATCGCCTCACCACCGTGGTCATCTCAAAGTTGAGTAGTTGAACCCGAAGGAGAAAGTAGGCAAAAAGTACGAAATCATCCCGAATCAAACAAGGACAACGGGAAAATCTAGGAAAGACCATCATATCAAGGGAAGACCATCATACGGTGTACCCTCCCCGTATCGCCTCTTTGCTCGCCCAGAAACAGCGGGTTTTCCAAAGTGTGAAAAAAACCTCTGTCTAATCCTACATATTTAAAAGAAGATTTGCTCCGACATAAACATCCACACAAGAAAATCCTTAGCCAAAAGGTAACGTCATCTATTGTCTGGGGCCTCTATGAAACACCTTTTCTCGTATATTCACCGCACATTGAAGCCAAATAAAGGCGTGACAACTCTTTTTGACCTTTCTGGAAAGTCACGTATCAATGACAAAGTCAAATCAGATATTCTGGCCGAATATTTCGCCAGTGTTTTCCACTCAGAGAACTTTTGTAGTTCTAACATCACTGTCTTCAGCTTCACTGCGGTACCCCGGATAACGCAATCTTGTACAAATGTGTTTTTTTTCCATCCGTATCTGTTCTCAAATACCTCAGACGCCTTAAACCTTCTCTTTCCGAAACCTATGACGGCATCCCTCAGACAGTGTATAAAACTGCGCTACTTCCCTAGCAAAACCACTGGCGCACATCTTTAATATATCTATGTTGTTAGATGAGGTGCCTATTACATAGAAGCATGCTATTGTCACTGCTATCCCAAAAAAAAGAGAAGGCGAAACAGCACCCGAATTCCGACCTATTAACTTCATACCCACTCCAATTAAGATTATGCAAAAAATTATTCGCGACAAAATCTCATCATGGCTTGAGAGGTTTCCCATTATTCCCTTAGAGCAGCATGGGTTTTCCTCCGGAGTCTCGACCACCACCTACGTCGATCTTTGCAAAGCTTTTGACAAAATCTGCCACAATGTTGTGCTTATCCCCAAACTTGAATATGTTGGAATCAGTGGCAAACTTCTAGAATGGATTCGGTTCTATTTAAACGAGAGACAAATGACGGTAAGGGTTGGAAACGACTTCTCCCAGAGCTATCCCTGCACAAGTGGGGTTCCTCAGGGTGGAGTCCTGTCATCTCTATTCTTTCTTATCTGTCTAGATTTGCCACACCTACTCAAAACATCACTGCACGTGAAGGTGCAGTTGTACGCAGACGATATAAAAATCTATGGGATGTACACAAGAGAGAACTTTCCGGAAGTACACTCCGCCCTCAACTCATCACTCGAAAAAATGGCTGACTGGGCCTCAACTTGGAACCTGCTGATCAATTTCGAGAAAACTTTCGTTTTGCACCTAGGGGATCTTCCCCCGGTCACATACAGTGTAAACAACATCACCGTCAAATTTTGTCAGTCAGTAAAAGACCTTGGTATTTTGGTTGACATGCAGCTAAAATTTCCAGACCATATAAGCAATGTCGTTTCAAAGGCATACTCTGCGCTGTTCGCAATTTTTCGGAATATGCACTGTTGTGATGCTAGAGTCCTGAAACGCTTATATCTAGCTTATGTCATTCCAAACCTAGAATACTGCATTCAAGTATGGAGCCCTACTTCATCCAAGGATATAGTTAAGATTGAAAGAGTACAGAAAACATTCACTAGGTTACTATTCCACCGCATTCACTTCGGCTCTGTTTCTTACATTCTGCCAAATTACACTGATAGGCTGAAGATACTTGAAATGCGAACTCTGAGATTCAAACGCATAGTCGCAGATTTAGTTTTTTGTTCCCGAATTCAACGCAAAGAACTGAAAATGAGTGCGAGCCGCTATTGGGTGTTTAGACCAGCTTCCGCTCGTAGCGGTAGATTCAACTTGAGTTATCCCAAAATCGAAGGACGGAACTGTGCTCACACGTTCAACTCTCTTTTTCATGGGGTTGCGAGATGGATTCAGTCACTCTCACCTGAGGTCTTGCAGTCGTAGAACAGTAAAGTGGTCAAATCGAGACTGGAAAGATTACATTTGCTACAACGGCTTAATATAAATGACTGCCGTTGAGGGTATTCTTCAGAAGATATTCCGACGTACTCGTTCCATCTATTAGCACTTGGCACATGATAGCCTGTGACAGATGTTTGATAGCTTTCTGCTTCCCTTTCTTATATTCATCTTTTTTGGAGTCGTGATTATGTCTCTTTCAGTTCGCCTCAGTCTCAACCATGATCACAGCGAGTTTATATGAGTTTGATTGTGACGTGTCTCCTCATTTGCCTCTGGCATACGTGTTATCCAGGATCCGATACAGCTGTCGTTGAATCTTAGGTCTTGTTTAAATTGTTTTGTGTTCGATTTCTGTGTAGTAGATGAGATTGTTCTTTTTTCGAGTTCTGACCTGTCGTTCCTCTAAGTTTCGGATTTTACTGGACGTGATCTCAAAAGTGACGATTAGTCGTTCGAGGATCACAAAATTTGGTGAACCTCCTTCCTTGAGGTCCCCCCAACCGTTCGCGTGGGGTTCCTGACGAATCCATTCGTTCCGGGTCAAGTAGGTCAGTCTAGCCCTGGCTGCTCTAGGCTTAGCATACTGCGCTTCGATAGTGCAAACGGGCTCTTAGCAGGGGACTTTTTCACCTTCCGTAGTAGGAGAATGATCTGTTGGCTTGTCGCATACTGTGGTCATGTGAAATCCTTCCATTACTGTCCAAGCGGAACGTATGCCTTACACTTACTGTTTTTTTTTTGGCACACCTGAGAGTGTATTCAAATAAATAAATAAATAAATAAATAAATAAATAAATAAATAAATAAAAGAATAAATATCATCATATATGACGCTGCCAACTAATTTGTCCGCGTAAAAATGCAAGTTGGGAATGAATGGCCACAATTTTCGGGGGTATGGCACAGTGAAAATGGTAATAGTGGCAGAACTGGAAGCGTTCGGATTTTGCCATTCATTCTCTACTTTGCATTTTTACGCGGACAAATTAGTTGGCACCGTCATATACCATCATCATTAAAAAGATGTTGAGCATGTAAAAAACTATGCATCGGTGGAGGCCCTCAGCCATTCGCGCAGCTATATCCTCGTCGAGCTCTACAGCCGTGATAGTTTGGGTAGAGATGCAGATTCAGCAGCACGTCAGAATCAGCGTTGCTCAAGTGTGCCTGAACAGGAAGGCTTCAGGCACACCCAATCAACTCCGGTCCTGCTGAATTTACAGCTCTGTCTGAATTGTCACGGCTATAGAGCTCACCTTCGACGAAGATGGAGCTGAGTAGATGCCTGATGGGGGGCGGGGGGG
>KN729888.1:3127-15842 GCA_000816745.1 Ancylostoma duodenale | reverse complement strand
AAATGGTTCTAAGCATTAAACTAAAGGATTGAGAAGAAGAAATGAATTAAACTAATGAAGAACAGAGTTAAATACAGCTAACTAGGGAAAACTAATAGCGATTAGACTTTCAAAGACATCTTCCGGATAAATATCGGAACTCTCAACGCTGATGTTCGAGACGATCCATCTCATTATTTCGAAATAGAATAAGATGCGAAACCAATGTCATAGCAAATGCACTCTTTCAAACTAGCCAGCAATAAGAGAATAAATCCATGAACATGGACAAAATCGCTTCTCGGCCTTTTGGCTGAGATCAAAGTTTAGTTTAACATGCAAAGAACAAACCTGTAATCGACCATCAAGTGTTCGGGCTATAGTTACGCACTTGTCCGCCTCTTTTCCTTCACTTCCACAACAAGCTATCAACGCATCCAGTTCATCTCTCTTGTCCTTTAGCTTCTTCGTTAAAGACTCTATTGCCTTACGTGAAAACTCTTCATCTGCACTCTGAAAACAGTACAGTATATATTTGAAACTTTTTGCTTGGAGCCCGTATCTGGGTGCACTCTTCCCCCAGTGCGCACATAAGCTTAACAGGGTGACTGCTTTATAAAATGCAGTGCTCAAAGTAAGAACTTGAACCCTGTCTTATGCCTGCTAACAGAGTACAGCCATATCGTGCTATCCGTAAATTAGACATGTCAGGTGGAGATTTTCCTTCGTCATATACCAACTGATGTCTCATTTACTGCTTGGTAGGTGTAGCCAAGCAGCTCTTTTGATTCATTAGGAACTAGTGATGAAAGAGTTTTTGACTAAGGGCGCCAAGAATGCCACTATTCCGGTCCAGTTAACGTGCCAAAACCGATTGGTGTGAAAAACGTAAAGGCACAAGATTGATGTGTTTTCATCTCCATAACATTCCACCTTACAATTCTTCCATTAACTTGAGTCAGAGTGAGTTTTCTTCACCAAAACTAGTGACGTTCGTACCACTCTACTCAGTGTTACCACATATTGGCCAAAGCAACAAGTCATCAAGTGATTAGCGGCATCAACAATTACAGAGAGCCGGGACAAACTCATGAGCTCATTCAGAATACATGAATTCGCTCCTTCAAAATCAGACTAGGCATAGACTACGTAGACGACGGCGTCTGATGGCACTCGTATCTCTCTGTTCCAGTGGCCGACGCAGGTAAGAGAGCGGTGCCCCTTGATATTTCAGAAATAATTTTTAAAAAAATCATAGCGACGTTATCGCAGTGGTATCGGCATCAGGATTGAGCTTCATCCTTCACACGCTTCTACAAAACTTACGACGCAATATATTTAAGCTGGATTAGTCTCGTCACAGCATTGCTGACATAATCCGTCACCTCAATTCATCGCATTGAAAGCAGCTTCACGGAATTTTGCTGTTAAGTCAGAGAACAACGGTAGCGCACTGCGAAAGATACACAAGAAGTGATCAAGTCGCCGCTGAGATATTCTGTGCAACGTGGTGCCACCTAATATGCACGGTTGACCCAACGAAAAGTCAGTTGATAGGGCTCAGAGGAGAGGCAGAATGCTAGGAATATGGAGAACGCGCGTACAGAAGATTAAACAGGGAATGAGTATCGGTGGAAGGACCATGGACTGATACGCGATCACTTTCAATCACTATCAAGCATGAAAGGTAATGCAGAACCACACCGCTCATCTTCAGTTTGTGAATAGTCCAATATTCGCTTCTTTTTGAATGTCCTATACGACGTGAGGGGAGCAAAGATGAGCGCAAAAAAGAGTACATACAGCTCGCCTGTCGCTAATCCCCGTTCACAGCTGCAGCTGCAATCTTCGCTAATACCCTGTGTTTTTTTTTACTCTGTTCACAATGATTATACTCTGACGACCCTTTTTATGTACACACCGCAGCACACATCAAGAACGAAAACTGTGCCATCTAAAGCACCCAAGGTAGCAGTTTCACTCAAAAATTCCGAAAACGTCAGAACCAACAAAAACGCCCACCTTGTTGAACTGCATAAGATATGCAACGATGGTAGTGCAAGCATCACTTGCACAGGGCCGTGTCAGTGGGTGCATAGAGTTTGACCCGGATCGGTTTTCCGCGTTGTTCCTACCACGACGGCGAGGCTGCTCTGCCGAAGTTGTAGCTCCAGATGAGGTCGAATCGGAAAAGGGGGAGGCGACAGGTAGCTCTCCGACTGAAAAGCAAACTTGTTAAGGAGGGGATTTCGGAATCATTTGAAACTAGCTTGCACAAAAAAAATACTCCCACAACCTAATTCTGCTATCAAAACAGATCTGTGAAATAAGCAGCTTATAGAAAGTTTTTCACCAATTATTAAAGTTATGCCAAAAATGAGGAGGCAAAAGAAACACTGTTATTAATCGGAAAAGGTCAACATTTAGTATAGCTAACGTCCTTACCCTGGTTTGGAAGGGGAATGTGAGCAGCTGCAAGTGTGAATCGAAACATGAATGGTTTTTCGTGAGAAGTATATTCAAGTCATAATAACGCAGTGAACGTAATCTCTCCAAGAATATCTCAGCGGTTTTCTCAGTAAATATTGACGAATATGGCCTTTGGCGACAAATGTCCTTCTTTAAAGTATATCGAAGAATGAGTGCAATTAATGGATTCCAAGCACAGCTTAGATTAACGCAGAAAGGGCGTGTAACGAGCAATGGATGCCCACGGTTGACGAATACAACAAAATTTTGTCACCAACCAATTTCGATGAAACTACATCGAGCTCTCAGTAAATGATCAGAAAAAGAAATGTACTTTTGGAAAGACGAAAAGCGAACGACATAGGTACATGGATATAGATGAGAGGGATGAACGTATTAACAGGATACCTGTGTCAAAACTAGCTGGTGATGGCGTAAGAGGTGGTTGGGACGGAGCAGTCGACGCACTACGCAATTCTAAAAAAACAGCACGATAGGGCTGTTTATTCTTAAGCAAAAATCAATAAATGGTAGAAAACTGACAAAAAAACACTAGGATGTTTGTATGATACATCCCAAAAAAGGTACTTGACTTGGAATTGCTCGTGAAGGCCTGTTTAAGGTTAACACTACCTTCCTGGATACAACAGAGATCACTGGCGCAGACATGTACTTTCTGAGTGTTTCTACCCTTGTGTTTACGCTTGTCTACGGGTAACTATAAAGTGCAACATGAGTACGCTCTCTATTATTGCCACGCTCGTAGTAGGAATCGCTCATCCGAATAGATGTTTGGTGCACTTCATCAGTGAAGATAGTCGAATTAGAGAAAAAGAGGGAAAGAATGAGGAAATGTATGCAGTAATCGTTGAAAAAGCCGAGAAAGTCAAGCATTGTGCACAAATACTCAGCTATCACCGTTAGACAACAACAAATAATATGTGCATTTGGAATCTGAAGCAGCAAAAAAAAAATGGAAATGTAACAAGAAACTTCAGCCACGCACCTGATGAAGAAGAATAATGAGGTGTACTCTGATGTGAGTTGAATTCAAACGAATTCATGTGAGCCATACTGGAGTCTGCTGCAATGCACATTTGAAAAATTATGTTAAATCGGAAGTAAAATGCACAAAAAAACCTCACCATTGTGCGAGATGGGGTCAGGATCGCATTGTCGAACTGCTTCAAATATTATATCATCCATATCTAGGCTCTCTACTGGGATACTGAATAAAAAACAAGAGATATCGTCGCGATCATCACAATACAGAATTATAATAGGTGGCTTGTTATCGGATTCGCTTTCTTTAAAAATTCTAGCCTGACACTACTTCGGGTTATTACATGTCCTGATAACGAAACTTGCGCTAATTTCTTATCCTAATCACGTTTTTGTAAGGAGGATGTGGTGAGACCAAAGTGGGAAACAAAGAGAAAAGGTCAATTCTGGCAAGGAAATGGCAATCTAATCAAGCACTTTCCCGCATTCCACCCCAGAAAATCACGGAAATTTCTTCACTAATTGATTAAAAGGTTAATGAAGGTGACAAACATGAGTACATATCGTATTCACTTAGTACTGTAGCACCAGCACAGCCATTACTTCGATTTCCTAGCCGAAAATAGCATATTATTTCAGTAAGGTCCAGGCTAGAATTTCTAAAGAAAGCGAATCCAATGACAAGCCACCTTTTATAATTCTGCCATCACGACAGCGCAAAAAAAAACGGCACGAACAACAGCTACACGGGAACAATGACGGCGAAGGACTAAGTGGATTAGTTTGGGGAGCGAGTTTCGGCTTGTATTTTCCTCGCAGCAGTTGATGTTTAGTATGTGGTGGTTGTGGTGAAGCTTGCGACACCAAAGATCGTCCGCGGGCGGCTGGAAGTCAAAAAACAGCTGAGCCCCGTAGGGGTGTAATCAATAGGAGAGCGGCGCGAACAGGCGGCGGTCGACGGCGAGACGTCGGCGCCGGATCGAGCACGGCGTCTGCGTCGGCCAGACACAGCGCTTCTGGCACGTGTCTGACATCATCGCCATTGACGAGCAGCCAACGCGAGACGCCAAGTGCATGCTTGTCTCGCCCGGCACGTGTACATACCTCTAGACGGTGATGAGACTATCCGCATAATACCCAGAGTGTTAATGTTATAGCGCCTAAAGGATCGAACTAAATGGCTAACGAGGAAGTCAAAGTGTAATCGCCGAAAGCGGAAGACAAACGCGGCACGTGTCACAAAATGCGCATAATCTTCAGCACCGCATTGATTGTTGCCAGTAGTCAATGCCGATTTGAATTACTGAGCGGTAATTGCATCGTGGCGCAGCGCCTGCGTTTTTTCTCCGTTGCTAGTCTGAGTTTGGCGCTTCAGGCTGCGATCAATAGGACAGGGAAAAAATCGCGTTGGTCTGGCTGTCGGCGGCGGGAGGCGGGCACGGAGGAGGATGGCTGTCTCGGAGGAGGTTACGAGCGACTGACACAACGGCATGGTTAACGACGGCAGGTGAATGGACAAGTAACGAATGGAGAAAGGGAACTGACTCAGGTATACGCGTTGCTAATCAACAAACTGTGATGTGAGTCGATGTCACGACAGTATGGATCCGGGAACTCCAACAACACCAGTCTTGTAACATGTCCAACCAGTTTCTTTTTTCGGATGACTAGATTAGAGAACGCGCCCACGACATGCAGTAAACAGTGCATTGTATCAAAGTAGGCGAGTAGCTGAAGATGAGACAAGCAAGAGTGTGTCCAGAACAAAACAAGGCAAGCTCACTATAGTGTGTTTCACCTAACAACATAGTTGTGAAAATATTAGACACAGAGAGAACACGAGAAATAGTGCTGTATTCGGAGAGGTAGACAAGAAATGCAAATCACAGGCACAAATACTCAACTATCGTCGTTTCTGAAACAGACCATAGCACCGGTCAGCGGCTGGTACGGGCACGAAACTGGAATCATACATACACTCAACTGAAGTAAAGTATGTTTTCCCGAGTTAATAAAAACTGCGTTGTGCCCCTGTAATCAATATAACGACAACAATCACACCTTGATGAATACGGATGGATAGGGGGAAGGGGCGTGGCTTTCCAGACAAAAGTGCAGATATGGGCTGCTGAAAGGTGATTTAACACACGATAACTGTTCATTCCTTCATAAAACTCTGCAGATTTCAGGAAGTTCTGAAAAGCCGCCGCAACACTTATTGATACAGTGCTCCAATTTGAACATATTTTAAGAAAATCACTACCTATATCAAATTTTCCTGTGCAATAGCAGGATTAGCATTTCAAAAAAAAACTTTTGAGTGGAAGATTAAAAGAAGAATGCCAGAAAGATTTGTGGACACGGAAAGGTGTACATCACAAGGTGAAGTCTTACAAAGCTACCTGTAAGATCTCTCATCGGCGATATCTCATAGAGTCTTCGAATTCTTTCATGCTAATCTTTGACGTTAGCAAATAACGTGGACATTGCGTACCAGTTACGTAATTTATGTACAGACGTATCATCTCAAAATCGCGAGACGTGTATTTGACTGATGTCTGCGTTTTTTGGCACCACACCGGATCCCTGCACTTTTTTCTTCTCTTTTTCTGATTGTCGGTGAGAGAACGACAAACACCACTGACGAGCTACGCTCATTCCTTTGCGAAAAGCCCCAGCTTCAAAATTCAGTTCCGTTAAAAAGAAAAGAATCTCTTGCACAGCAATGGGCTGCCGCTTGATTGCTGTGAGAGCCCAATTACGAACAGGGGTGCCTTGTAATCAAATCCTTAGCAAAGAAAGCACACCAATGCAAGGCTTTTCGCTTTAATGATTTATGAACCCGTAGCAGGTAGTGCGGCATAATTTATTGCAATTTGATCAAGTGTTGCGAGAATTCGAAGTTAGAGGAGTGAGGAAGCATCGCATCGATCCTAATAGCTTCAACCATATATGTGTTTTTATTCTTAATTAGAATCTTGTTGAAAATGACGGTTTATACACCTTCTAATATTAAGAAATGATATCTTATAACAACGGCGGCTAAAATCTTTGCATGGAATGTAGAGTAAGAACCAAGGAGACCAGCGAGATAGAACCTTTTTTCCCTCAATGGTCAAGGATAAGGAACTTCAGCCCCAAACCTTGCTGACCAGTCTAAACCAGCGTCGAACCATTATTGCAAATTTTCTATAGTAGTTGTTACAACTTCAAGACCGTGGATGTAATTTCAGTCCACGACATAACTTTTTCAGAAAAATCTTTACATTTATGGAACACACAATAGCTTTTTCACTTAAGAGACCAGTCCAAATAGAAATATGTCCCCCTGCTTCACTCGTTCTCGACCATATTTTATAACAAAAATTAATAAATAGAATAATTCCTTTTCAGTGATATCCTTAAAGAAATCAACGCACTCCAAGAATTCGTAAAAATCACAGAAGGTGAAAATCAAAACAATGGGATGACGATGTAATGGTCGTTAGGCAGAAACGTTCGCTAACAAGTGCTGGGGAAAGTCTCCAAAAAAAAAAAACGAATAGCTATAATGCACTTCTCGGCACCTAATTTCGACACAAAAACTGTAACAGATGGTACAGCGCTCTTGCCCATAGTTAAAACTCCTAGGTACCTTATACATAAATTATATAGATTGTTTATCTATGAGCATCTCATGTCTTTTGAACTAGTATACAACAAGTTTCAAGGCTAGTGAGATTGTCTCGAGTAGGAACACAAAAACAGCAAATTTTTTGTATAGTCTGCGGAGAGAAATCAAGGACGGCGACGGTCGTGAGAGAGATAAGAATTTCGACGACAGTTTGGAATTTTACCAGGAAGTTAGGAGAACACAGCCATGCATACTATCCGATTCCGAAATAAAGTGAATGGAGATGTGTTTATTTAGTCAGGTTGGAAAGTACATTAGTCCCTGTAAAAACTCATTAGATTATGTAAAGCTGTGAAGACCTAGAAGAGGTAGGCAGTTTCCCAAAGTTCCGTCAGCGCTTTGTTTCCATCTAAATATGTAGAGAAAAATAATGGTCAAACGGTGAATTCACAAGTCTAGCACAAATAATGAACTCTATAGAGATGTGGAGAGTCGAGATTCTAATACCGAAAAACGTTAAATGCCTGTGCTGCGGAAAATGCCAGGCATTAGAAAAAGTCTGCTAATAGCTATACAATTTAGATCCATAGCAAGCCGAACCTTCAGGCAAATCCCTACTTAATTTGTTCAAAGAAGAGTGACGCTCATTTAACCAATCTAACAATGTCAGCAATTTGAAGCAATAATTTTTTCCTTTTTTTGGAGGAAAATCAGAATTGGCTTTGAAAACATAGAAAAACTGAAGCAGTGCGAGAGCGAGAAGAACGAATATTCAGGATTTGGGCAATTTTTGCACAATAACACGGAAACACTTATAAATGAAAGCATGCCGTAAACATGTGGCTGACAATTATTCAAAAACTACGTACAGTAGCCAGTAAATCCAATCAAAATTCCGCATTTTCTGTCCACAAATGGAGAACGCTTATTTGATGTGGAATGAGACAAAAAGTGCAGTGTGGACTGACTAGCTAGGTTTGATAAAAAACGAAGCTGCGAAAGTGCACGCTTGCACGGATCGTAATTAACGGTAATGTCCATGAACGAAAGGATACAATTATGAAGCTCAAAGCTTGCTAACAGCAACTGTTTTAGCCAGCATGAACGATTTGATGCTTGTTGAGGACGAGTTGACCAGTGCGACCAGTTAATGGGCACACGATTAGGAGACAAGAGTGTGCAATTTGTCAATCAGAGAAGGAAGTAACATCGTGAACCGTGCGGGAACCGTCACGAAAAATGAACATTGGAATTATCTCGCGAAAGGTGGAACGAGGTTTAGTGGTAAATGACCGCGAAAAGAGATTTCTTGATTGATGTGGTGTATACATAAAATACAACACACTTTGCGATGGGACACACAGGAAAGGTGAGGATCTCATCAGGATATTGTTGGAGACCTTTCTAGATTCAGACGATAAGCTCTTGGACAAAAAGGACCTACGGTGGCAGTCATGCGGTTCGCTCTGTGAGAAATGCAGGAGCAGTGAGCAGTGACGAGCCAGCTGGATGACGTGCTACAAAAAACCTGGAAGTGTCTGGACCAAACTGCGTGCAGTTGGTGAAGTCTGTGAGAAGAACGGCGCCAGAGAAAAACTATCGATGCCGCCATACAGCCTAGGAATTCCTAGAAAACCTATCAATCCCTGTCAGGACCGGAGATAGATACAGGAACTTACGCTTGTCATACAGATACAGGAACTTACGCTTGTCATACCTTCCCAACCACTTCATAAAACACTTGTGAAGGGAACAAATTTGAATACAGCTGATTTGTAGGCTGAACTGTTCCTGAATCTCGGAAGCCTTCTAGATGATTACATGACGTCAGTAAATTTCATGGCACTACGCGTCCGCATTGATGGTTAAATTTCATGGCACTACGCGTCCGTATTGATGGTTGATGGCCGCTGTTAGCGGCAGACAGACAGCAGACAAACTGGCTCGTGGGCTGGATGGATAGTTGTGTGCGTGCGTCTGTCTGGCACGGAGTTCGCGGATCACTGCCAACTATGTCCCATAAAACACCTCTCCCAAAGTACAAAAAAGTTCCTGGTTACACCAATGAAAGATAGGAGCATGACCACCTATCGCGTTGAGTGCGAGCATGCTCGTTTTGTCACCAACACATTCTCTATGATAAAAAAAAAGTTCCGCTTTACTGCCAGCCTATCTTTGAACTAGCCGCGAGACCACATTCTTCAAAATGGTAAATCTTCTAAATTCTGTGCGATCGAAATCAAAAGAGCAAACGGGAAAGTTGCTTTGCGTGTACAAATATTTGGTACCCACGTGTGTGACTCTCATCGCCGCAGCTCCTGTATTTTGATGAGCTAGAGCCTCATGCCTTTCTAACACCGAATTTTGAAGGGCCTTACAAAAACTAATAGGTATCAAAGTAAATATAAAAAGATTCTTCTGAAATGAATGCAATTACAAAGCTGAAAAGGGAAAAAATCCCAAATAACGGCTTCAACAGGAAGAAGCCAGGAATGTCACAGTTTATACATATACATTCAGATAAATTTTCCAAAGGACGGCAGCAGAAAACCGGAAAAATCGGCAGGTGACCTGTCCCCTGCTGAGTTCCTTCCCAATAGCTGCTGCCGTCCTTCCGAATCTTTTTATCTCTGCATCTCTCGCTTGTTAACCAGGTGATCGAGATCTCTTTCTGCTGCGATCCTTCCGACAGTTTGCCTGAGCAGATTACATGAGTATGCAATAACAGAGATTATTAACGCCGATTAAGTCAGATTGAAAAATTATTTTTCGTTCTGACAGCACACATGAGGCCTAGGTAGGAGCTTTAACTTTAGTGAAATTGAGATGAATCCCCCTTTACAAAGACAAGATTTTAGGAAGGTCCCAGAATGGATGGATAGCAAAGAGCACTTCCAAAATCGATATAAACCATACCTTCTCCCTTCGGGTTTCTAAACGAGCCTATTCCCTCTCCAGGCCACCTGTGCTGCGGAGTGATCAAAGCAGATTCCCATCTCACTTTCGTGCTTGAGTTATTGGAGGATTCTGTACCTTCACAACATGCGGATTTGGTAGATTTACATGAAACATTGCAAAAAAAGCAGTTGAACCTGTTTCCTGGCACGCCAGAAGTGGAAGTTTGGGTGATAGAGTCGATCACGTGTGCATTAAGTTACACTGTAAATCACATCTGTAGGACTGCTTAAGGAAATCTCGTACCAACGCCGAGTTTTGTCAACTCTTGGCCGAAAAAAAAGTTGAAAAATAGGGTTCTCTGTTTCACTTATGGCCTTTGGTAATGTTTGGACAGTACGCAGTAATGTTCCTTTCTTTTGGACAGTAATGTTCTCAGCAGCTAACGCAGATTCTACTGAGGTGGAAATCTGAAAAACGATTTTTAAGGTCAGATCTGTCCTCAAACTATTTGCATTACTATTTGTGTCCATCGTTTTTTTTTGTTTAGCATCAACACAACACTTCATATATTACTGGATGAAAGTTGTTCAAGTAAGTAATTGAGCCACCAGTATTGCCTAAGCCTATTTTGAAAACGGTTAATTAGTCTGGATTGCTCCATGGAACCTTATTCAGCTCAGAGGATAGCAGAGATGTGATCGTATGTAGAGGATGGCATTGTGGGCCTCCGATGGCGTTTTGGATACTAGTTGAAAATACTTCGGGTTTTTCTTTCTTCCTGAAGTGATTCCGATGAGTTTCAATTTCAATGGTATGCTTCATATTTGAACTTCGACTCACACAGCTTCTTGAAAACGTATGTGGCTCAACTACAACCCGCTTTCCAAAAAAGAGGAATCAACTCTCCATCAATCAGACAAATCCGGTGCAATTTTATTTACATCGAAAGGCTAGAAGGTTTGACTGATCCAGGTCGAGGACCAAACCGCCCATCTGTGTGCGGCGAGTGCCGGGAATTAGATGTACTAGGGTATGAAGCATTATACCTAAAAAGGAAGTTTTCTGTGATTCTTAGATAGCGACCGAACTCTGTGATTGGTCATTCCGACGGCTTGACTAATCGCGGAGCGGGGCCACCCCACCCTCTCCAGGTATAAAGCGCCACACCCGGTGTAGTGGATTTGTTTTGACAGACCCTTTGTCGTGACAGCAGCTCTCCAGGGGTTGGAGCACGCAGCATGGTCGGTCAAACAGTTGACCAACGATCGATACGGCTTCTTTGACAAGTTTTGACAAGATCACCTGTTGGACCGATCGCGCTGCGTGCCCCAATGCAAGCAGAGCCTCTGTCGCGGGAAACGCACTGTCCAAACGAATCGACTTTGAACGTTTGAAAAGTAGGATTAAATTTCCCTTCCTGGTTGACATCTTTTAATTTTGCCCGGCGACCATTCGCATGGGAACAAAGGGGAACAAAACTAGCATTGTGATGAGTGGTAACTGCATTCAACAAAGAATTTATACAGCAGTATCTGTGCCTTTAGCTTGCAAGGCAGCAATTGCTTGTAAAAGTTTCTTCTTGTCCTCAGTTCGACACCATAATTTGGTCACAGCAAATGCCCGGGGTTCTTTTTGCGTGTTTATGGAGTAAGCGCATGACAACGAACCCATTACACAGCAAATCATAGAGCAGGAGTTGCAACAATGCATGTGACGCGGCGAGATGCCTCAGCGGCTGTAGCTTTGCCAAGGCTATCCCTCCTCACGTGCTGCCATCCTTCCCTCAACTGCTGCAGAAGCTTCCCTCGCCTTAGCAGCGATTGAGGAACGATGGCAGTAACTGGAGGGAGGACGGCAGCGAGTAGGAGGAGATACCCACAGAGTTTCATGTGGACGCATTATGTCTGGTCTATGCTTATGCTGCAGAACTGCACAATTATTAAGGTGGGTTTTTGCATAAGTCACTACAGCAACACCTCTTTGTCGCTGTATGAAGGTTGTTACGTCACGTGCGGCTGTGTTAGAAGACATTGATGGGAGATAACTGTAAGCTATTGATGAAGTAACCTTGCGTTGCACTAATGAACAGTAGATTTCCATGTACCAATGAAGATGAATGGAAGAGGTGAGTGAGTGCCTGGAATTAGAACCTGTCGAAGCCAATTAATTTCGCATATACGCTGTAATTAACAAACTGTTGTTTTCCAGGAAAACCAACTCCGCAAAACCTACTAAGCGTTTGAACACCACATAGATCATCAGGCCGTCAGACATATTATTTTAGCTGTAGTATATTTTTAATCTATAAAACTTGAAATATGGTTCCCCTCTGTGTGATCTGCAAACTACTTACTGTTACATATTCATAGGAAGTTGTGATGTCTCCTGTGGGAGAAGATAAGCAGCAAGCATGCGTACACACGTTGAGCGATCAAAATTCTAAATAAATGTTACTGGATATCTGCACTTAGCTTGCTTGCAACGATGAGTTTGCACTATGATAGAATGTGAATGTGCTCTAGTAGGTCTCACAATGTATGGAGAAAATTGCCAGCTTTTTATAAGTCCTGGCGTTGTGTCCTTAATCTGTTATGTACATAAAATCGTGCTATGCATTAATAGGGATCTCGCAACCACTTTCCGAATGAATTTAAAGGAGTGTTTATACTTTTTTCTTGAAAGACGACGCGATGGGCCGGATTCGCGTCGCGCCCGTTAGCAGACGCGACGCGATGATTTCGCTACATTCTAGGC
>KN729887.1:0-13090 GCA_000816745.1 Ancylostoma duodenale | reverse complement strand
CTAGAACACTGCGTATTCTTATGATTTTTTTTGTCATTCCGTCACTGTCGCTATTTCTTGGCATCCTGAGATCGTTTTTTAACCGTTCTTTCGTTAGCGGGTTCATGCAAAACAAATCATCTCTCACTTGCAGATGAGAGCGGTCATTTTTTTACTCCTTATGTCCTCTTGCTACGGAATTAATTTTGATCAATCCGTTGGGGTGAAAGGCATACTCCGTTGCAATGGCAAAGCTGCTAAGGGGATAGAAGTGAAACTATATGATGAGGATCTTGGTAAGAACTACCTTCAGCTTCTTCTAAGAACATGCACAAAACACTCTAATTGAGTAATTGGCAATCATTTCAGTGGGCCTTAGTTTGATGGCCGAAGCCAAAACTGATCAAAATGGCGCCTTCAAGTTGTCGGGAACCGACATGGATTTAAGATCGGATATCGATCCTATACTGAACATCCACCATAGATGTAACTACGCAGGCCAACAGGTGGGAATTCGTTTGACATCTGAGTAGTGAGCCAGCACTCAAGAGGTTGCCGCCTTTGTAAATAAAGGGCAGTGCAAAATTAAGACATATCAAAAGACTCGCATCTACAGCTGTAGGAAAAGATGATGCATCTGGTTCCAAAATAGCGTATTTCATTCGACAACGAACAAAACTTAACTTCGTGCTTCAAGTGAAACAGTCACCATAAACGAGAAAAGCACAAGGATTTGATACGTGTCACAGGTGGCGTTTACGGACATCTTCTGTTATAATACCCAGCCTCATTCCTGGCCGATAGCGGCGGGTGCGTAGAGTGGACCTCCTTTGCATTCTTCGAAAGCAGTTACTTTGGAATTTAATCCAAGTGTTCAGTCAAAGGGTTTCATTTCTTGAAAGGGTCGCAGATGAGTTCTATGGATATCCTGAAACTCTAAGGAACTTTCAACCCTATCCACACCGACTTCCTGAAGGACTGCTAGATCGAGTCGATGCAGAAAGACCGCGGTAGAAAAACGACGAATGACCTCAACAACAACTGCTTCTCCTGCAGGTCTTCTGGTCCGATCAGCTCTGACAGCCTTTTGGAAGGTTCTCTGAATGCAGCTATGTGATCAAATCTTTTATAATCGTCTCCTAGTCATATCGTCGGCTGCTTGCATGTAGCCGGCTACGGCCCGCTACAGCTCAGGTATTAGATGTCCCGCAACCTACTGGTAGCGCATGACTAGTATACATTGGTATTTGAACGAATACTCGAATAATTCGAAAAGTTGAAATATTTATTATTCAAATATTCGAATATTCGAGCATCCATTATTCGAATAATCGGTTTAATGATGAAATTGCCAAGATTCACGGATTACATATTATGATTTGCCCTCAGCAACTGAGCCATCTTGACTGAATGCGAACGTCAAGCATGCTTCATTAATCTCTTATTATTTTTCTTTGATTGCTTAATAGAACAATTGAACAATACTGACAAGACCCATGGAAAAGAGGGACCTGGTTTGTTTCAAATTACGTAACAGACGCTGCTCATCTTATCACTTGCAAACTTCTAATCCCTTGCTACCTCCTCTTTCGGCTTTACTGTTTCGGTTGCTTGACTTGACCCTCTTGTTAGATGTGGAGACTATGTCAGATCGAAATTCAGAAAAAATTCGAAATTCACAGTCAATTCATGTGAACGACTCTGGAACAGAAATGCATTGAAATTTCTGAAAAAGAACAACTCCTTGGTGGTGATTCCGGAAACTTTTCAAACGTCCCCCGTACACCCATATCTATGTGAACAGCAGTGGCAGAAGCAGAAAGTGATGGGATGGAAGAGGATGGGAAAAAATTGGGGCCCACTTTGAGGACGCGGGTGGAGATTAAAAAATTTGAGAACATCAATCAGACTTCGGCAAAGATTTGACTCAAGGCAAGCGGGGTTTCGTAAGCGATGAGGTGAGCAAAAGGGACTTCGTACCACCTGGGACTTGGACCTTGCTCGAATAATCATCCATTCCTTTGGGAACAAGAGCAAAGAAGGGAGATTGAACCTAAAAATTTTTCTTCTATAATTCTAATAATTCTGACTGAAACAAGAGTAAAATTAATACTTGTTTTAGAAATTACACTTAAAAAAGTACCCAGCAGTACCCACAGCATCGTTGGTACTGAACGAATCCTGCTAAAATTTCACAGTAAGACTACGAATAGTACTCCTACTCTTACTGGCGCAGGAAGTGGAATCAATTGATTTTAGCAAGAGTTTGTTGGGTTGTCACGCAAAAATTCTGCCAAAAGCACTGCTTCCAGCGCTTACAAAGGGACAAGTACTGCACGGATATTTCTGGAAACAGGCATGTGACTGCAAATGGCAATGTACCATCTAACTCCGAAAAATAATTTGATCCAATTGGTTTTGGTAGGAGTTACACCTGAAAAAGTACCCTGCAGTACTCACAGAACTGTTGGTACTGGACGGATCTTGCTCGAACTTTGTATTAAGATTACGAGTACGACTCTAACACCAACTGCCAGAGGAAATTGGAATTGTTTGATTTTGAAACGAGTTTCACCGGTTATCATGCAAAAATTATGCCCACAGAACTGCTGTCAGCACTCATAAAAGGACAGGTCCCGCACGGATCCTGCTCGAAATGGGCAAATAGCTGCGTCTGGCAATGCTCTATCCAAATCCAAACAAGAATTGAATTCAATTGATTTTGGTACGAGTTATAGGTTAAAAAAGTATCTCGCAGTACACCGTTGCTACTGAAAGGGATCCCGTTCATACTTTGTGGTGAGATTACGAGTACGACTCTACTGCCAACTGCCGGAGGAAGTTGGATTTATTTGATTTTGAAAGGAGATATTGCTCAAGAATTCTCGGGACCGATGCTGAACCCTAAATTTACCCGAAAATTTAGGGTTCAGCACCGGTCCCGAGAATTTTCGTCAAATAAGTTTCTCTAAAGTCAAAAATTTCCAGTTGTACTGAGGTGGTTAGCTAGAGGAGAGACTGCTCGTTCCAGTGACTAATAAAATTGACTCGTTTATCCAGTTACAGCGGAAAAAAATAGCTTAAAAAACGGTCTTCAACACCACTTGGACACAATTTCTTCAAATAACTTCTTCCAAAGTCAATTATTTCCAATTTTATTCGCACTGTTGTATTCAGGAAATATTGCTCTATCAAACTAACGGCAGAGGCCTCCAAAATCTCCATCCCTTCTCATATTTCAGCTGGAAATTCAAAAATTATATGACGGTGTTAACGTGCTCCACCGTGTACTTGTTAACACTTGTTAGCTCGTGTGGACATGTCGAGGTGCATTGAAAACACGAAACCCATTTCCTTCGCACAAACCTGTTTCAACTTGTTCACAACGTACTTCGTAGATTCTTGGGTAGGTCAAAGGGGACTTCGTAAATTTTTCTGCTCGAGCTAAGCTTGTGCCGAACTCTGGTCCCCAAGCTCCCCTCACGCGTACGTTAGGCTCTGCCCCCCGCGCCGCGAGCGTATAAATAGCCGACGCGCTAGTGCTCAGGTCCATTCTGCGTGTGTCACTTGCGAGGAGCGGACGCGGTGAAGTCGAGGGATGATGGTTGATGATGGTCACATGTGTCGATTCCACCACGCACAGGCCAAGGTGGGAGGAGGAGCTGTACCCAAGTCTGAGGTAACTCGGTATAAGTGAAGTCTGCGCGAAGGTGTTGAGCACCTGCTCACACTCTCCGCTTCTCCGAATGGCCGAGGAGCTTGTGCTTGCTAAGACCCCTGGTGACTGGGTTGGTTAGATCCTCCCCTTAGCGTTTAAGTGGCCACAATAGTCAGCACAATTACTAACTTACACATGTGTTTTAGACGGCAAGTGAGGTGGCAGATCATCATTAATATCACATGTGCCGTTACGCTGTAAGTTGTGTATAGGGTATAGGAACTAGATGTGTTCCTCGTATGGTAGCGGTATGGTTGGCAGCCAAGGGGCCTCCAGTGCAGTTGTGTGTTGTGTGTTACGTGGCAGGTGAGCACATGCATTCTGACTCAGGCCAGTCGTGCTGCCAGTCTAGGCGGTGTCTTGTCCCGTCTGTCTCAGGTTGCGTGTTTCCTAGTGGTTGCTCCAACGGTGCGTTGGTTATGAGGTCTGCTAACCACTGCCATGGGCAACTCCTGGGAAACCACGGCATATACGAGGACCCATTCGGGATGGGGTGGGCATCCTCTTGCGTCCGCCACAGGTGCATTGCTATCCCATTTTCACCAACCTTATGACATTCTCTCTCACTTTATTTAATGACCGCCTTACTTTCTTGTCTTACTTCATGACCATAGAGGGCATAGTGAAGCGAGAAGCACTACGGAACAAAAACTAGAGACGGGGTAAGGGCATTGTACAGCAGTGTTACAGACGCCGTCCTGAAAGACGGGTCAAAAAGCACCTTGGAACATTCCGTGAACAGCGTCTCAAGAAAACTAAGAATCTGGTGATGGTTCAGATACTTTTAGATATATACGGAAATGAGATGGAATTTCGCTTTTGAAGCACACCACAAGAAGAGCTAATTTGAAAATGTGTATTTCTGTTTCTTCGCACATCACACGACTGTTTTCTGATTTTTCTGAATTGAGGTTTTCTGTGAATTAATGCATCGCAAAACTACTTCTGAAACAATGACACTCATTTATTCGAATAATTCGAAAATTTCTTTATTCGAATATTCGAATAACTGGTATGAGTCGTCACAAGTGACGTTCTACACGCTCTTGGGTGTCAGCATAATATGCGCACTGTTATTGCACAGATGTATAATTGAAGGCAGTGCATCACCTCATATTCGTGTCTGAGGTTTTGGCGGATTCCGAGTCTCCTCGTTGGGCTGAGTCCAGCGGTACACATAAAATATTATGTGTACGGTCTTTAACCGCGTTTTTGACCGTTTTTCGGGACGGGATTTGGAACAATTTGTTGAGACGGTGGATGCGTGAGGGCGTTGATCTTGTCGATCAGACAAGTGAAAGTGTGTTGGCCAACCCTGCAGCAGTGGCGCGTAGCCAGCACAGCCACGGACTGATCTGCCCAAATGGTCCGTGAAATGCACTTTCGGACCCTCCGAAAACGGCGAATTTGTCATTTTTATGCGCTTTGACGTACATCATTAGAATCAGTGCAACGAGGAGGTCTGGAATCTACATATCTTGATATCTACAACCCACAAAAGGAGGTGACAAACTGCCTTTAGAGGCAGCACTCACGGAAATTTTTGGGTTGAAGATTTCGCGGTATAATGGGATTTTTAGGGACGATGAACTCATCGACAACAATGAAGTGGCGTGAAACACGCAAAAAAAAAAAAAGAAAATGATGGCGGCAGCTCAGGTGTGTCTACAGCGCGGACGAGTGTTCCGTGATGGGGTGTGTTTCATCGTGAGGGAAAACGAGGCGGAGGCTTTCCGCCCTTCACGATCAAATCGTCCTCGGTCGCATTCAAATTCTGTATGTTTATGTATAGTGGAATCGCGCGCGAAGGGAACAAGTCAACCGTTGAGGGCGGGAGGAGGATTTGAACGAACCAATCGCAGAATCATGCCACGCCCCGTTTTCCCTCACGATGATACACACCCTCCGTGATGGGTCTCGCCACGAAATCCTAGAAATGGTACGAACTCCATAAACCATCCTCCGCTAAACCACATGCGCACACCCTGCGTTAGCTGGCGCCACGAAACCCTTTTGTCCACAGCGGCAGATGTGTCCACGGCAGTATCTTCGCAGGTGAGCAGCCATCTACAGTGTTCGCCTTACTATAGCGATTGTCTAGCAGCCCGCTACATGGTAAGCGACTCATTTCAGAAGTGATAATTTCCGTGGGTGGTGCCTCTAAGGGTAGTATGTCACCATGTTTCGTGGCCTGTAGGCAGTAACAGACCCTAGACCTTCTCATCATGCTGATTCCAAAGATTTACGTCAAAATCCTTGGGAACGACGAGAACCCCGTTTTCGTAGGGTACGGAAGGGCATTTCACGGATCGCTTGAGCAGATCGTTCCGTTCCGAAAAACGTTCGAAAAAAGTTTAAAGGCCGTTTCGTGACATTACATGTACACCGCTGGATTCAGCGCATCGAGGAGATTCAGAATCCGCTAACATTGAAACACGAAAAGAGGTGACACACTGCCTTCAAACACCCGTCGAAATTCTCGACACTGAGTCGAACCGCCAATTGTCGAATACATTGTCAGCACATCACAAAAGTTCATCGAATACAAAGAATCACAACTTACCTTCGAAGAAATCTAAATCGAAGTCGCGAACACAGCTGCTTTGCACGTGCCAGCGCACACAGGCTGCCGCCGCTCGGTACAAGCGTATGTGGCCTTTTAGATGCGGAACCCACAAGTGTCAGACGGAGCGCTCATATTCACATGACTAACAGCACCACGATTTTGTGAATTTCCCGTACGTTTCGCGCTGTTTCACTATTGGATATGAGTTCCCCTCAAAACCCCAAAAACCAGCAAAATCTCAAACACGAAGATTCAAGCGTGTGCTGTCTTTAGGCAGCGAAACTAGGATGGACTTATGGGCCAATCATTCCTTAAGCAGTTAGTGTGAGATATTGTTATAAAGAAACTAGATGGTGTAGCCGGCTTCGCTCGGGTGTTCAACTTCTTCCGGCCATTTAAGGCTGATGCCAACACTTGTTGAACAAAAAAAAAACCCTTTGTTCATCATTTGGTGATTGGCTTAAGTGATCCCTCTTCACCCCTCCTCCTCCCCTCAGAAAATGGGGTAAAGTTGCTCGACTGGTAAATAAATCCTTCTAAAATGCTCGCCTTATCCACGTTCAGCGTTTCAGAAAATCCCAGAAGGCACGTTTTCACCGACCCGTGTGCAAGAACGCCGAAAAACCAATAAAATTGATAAATCGATATTTCGCCCGAAATGGTTGCCATTCGCGTTCAGCGTATTGAGGTACCCCAATAGACATCTCTTTACCACCCGATGGACAACAATAGAGAAAAATCAATAAAATCAATAAATCGATAATTTGACGCAAAATGGTTATGATATTCGTGTTCAGCGTATTGAGGAACCTCGGTAGGCATGTTCTCGCCAGTTCCTGGGCAAAAACAGCGAAAAATCAATAAAGGTGATATAATCGATGAACCAATCGATAATCCCAGGTGCAAAGTAGCCTATAACCTCCGTCGGTCCTTGATGGACCTGCATGCGAAATTTGGTTCGGATCGGACAATCCTCCGCCATTTCTATTCCGGACATACATACAAACACACAAACACACAAACTTTCACTTTTATATACATATACAGATTAACTAGAACAATTAGTTGAACACAAAAGTTAGACTACAGAAATCAAAATTAAGTCAACCCACTCCTGTGTTCACAATTTTAACCTACCCAGCATTTTACAGAAACGCTGTTACCAGCGACAAAGCAATCGAACCTGCGTTTGTTGACTCACTATAGGCACCTGTTTGATAGTTCTGTTCACTTTATCCGTTATATCCTAACGATATCTATTTAGAATTGCGTCAAGGTATACAGCCGGAAAATTCCACCGCAATTTATCGTGAATGGACGCAGAGTGGATAAGTATTATGACATCGGCATTCAAGAACTTTCGAATTTGGAGGGTGGGCGGATATTCTGTAAACGCCGGCATTCCGGAGCCTTAGATCGTTTAATAAAGAAGTAGCGGCGAACGAATACCCTCCCCGAGAAACTGTTCAAGTTGAGTGACAATACACCTTCTTGACCAAATGTGATGCATTCCTTATTATTTCGAATGAGGCCATCATGTTTGTGGGTTGTCATTTTCAAACCCTGTAACCTTCTTGCAATCAGATGTTTATCCCACCTTTCTTATACCAGAATTGCTGAGAACCTGTCTCGCCTGCCTAGCCTTTTTACTTCCAGAGGGTAGTTCTTATTTCCATGCCACATATCTATGTAAACTCTGCCTGTTACAACTCATCTAATTATTAAGGAGTCATTTCATGTGTCAACTGTTGTCTCGTTCCTTTGCCACATTAGTCTTGAGTTGGTTCAGCCTCATTTCTTCATAAGGTAAAGGGAGGGCTACTCAGAAAAGTGTAATAAGCAAATAAAGGATATTCGAGCTTTTCTTTCACAACACCTCCAATAACAACACTGACTGAGTTTCGATTCTTGATGACTTCGAAAATCACACACGCTTTTGCGAGGAGAGGACACGAGCATATACAGTTGAAATCTCATTGAAAACAACTAAAGTCGTATCTGGCGCTGATCTGCAGAAGAATCAAAGAAATAGTTCTAACAGCAAAGGGTCACTTCCTTCTCGTGTTCGGTCTGTTGACAAAATCTGAGCACTCTGAAGTTGCTGATCTGCCCATAAAACCTTTGCATCACATTTTAATCTGCGTCGCATACGTACTCCTTTCAATTAAACGATTTCCCTACTCTCGTATAATCCTGTGCATCCAATTCAAAGAGAAAGAACGAATCTAGGCAGGAAGCTGATAATACCAAGGACTATCTCCTATGGTGTTGCCCGCTTAGCCGTCGTATTTGGGTTTTGGCATGTCCATTACTAGGAACTTTATCAGTGCTTTTACCACTGTTGAACAGTTCGGATAAGACTAAAATCAGTGGATTTAGTTCCCCAAGAAAGATAGTCATCGTTCACAGAAGAAGTTTCGTACCACGTATTCTAGCGCGTCTTTTTGTCAGATTTCATTAATGATTTGGAATCTTGAAGTGACAGAGGATTGTGATAGGCCAGGGCTACTCACCATAAAGAGTTATCTTCACGGTTTCCGGGCTTGTACCACGTTATGATGTTATATGTACACTCTATCAGATGATATGCATATGGTGTGATTCCTTCCATTCTTATGTTTCCCTACTGCTATTCGCTGAAATATCCTCCCAGACGCATTCTGCGGGCAAAGTAATTGCAGACAAAGTCGGACCAGGCGCCTTCTGTGAATTAATACAGTCTATCCTTGAAACTTGCGAAACCGTGAGTTTATATATCGAATAGTAGCACCAAAATACAAGCGTGGGATTCCTCCATATTAATATTAATATTCATTAATTAATATCAATATTCCTTTTTGCATGGGAGGGAAGCTTCTTCGAGACCGCTAATTAGTTGCAATGCATGTATCCCCTCCATAGGGAACTCCGAACGTACGCAATCAAAGGTCGGGACCGCGGCGCGGCTCTCTTGGGCAGAGACGCAGGCGATCAGCATGCGAAGCGCCCATGTTTCTGACCAAGAGAGCTGCGCCGACAATTGTCTGCGTCCGTTTGGAGTTCCCTGTATATAATAAATGGTGAAGCTATTACTAAACTGTCTGTCTGTAGCCGACTGACAAGCAGAATTCAAGAATTGAGGCTGAAATTACACAAATTTTCTTGATTTTCTTACCAATCATCTTTTCGGAATTACATGTTATAATGCGGCCCCCTCCGCATCGAATTCAAGCTTCCAACATCCGAAAAATAGCGAAAAAAGCCGAAAGTTCCTCGAAGTTTCGGACATGCAGATTTCGTCTTATCTCAAGATTGCCGTTATTTTCGCGGTTCTCAAGATCTAGCTGGAATACGGCATTCGCTGTCTCAAATGGGATGTCATACAGGATGGCAACAGTCTTTAACCAAAACTTTCGTTGTGGTTCTTCTTCTGAAGTTTCTGGGAATGAATTTACATTGTACTAATGGCGACGTTTTTGTTGTTGTGGGTTTGATGTGCACATCGGTGTATGCATTAACGAAATCACATCTCCAAAAATTCAGATAGGAATAAGAGAGGTCTGCTCAACATCTAGCATTTCCAAAAATTCAGATAGGAATAAGAGAGGTCTGCTCAACATCTAGCACCTCCTAGAAGGAGCGATGAAGAATTTGAAATTCTCCGTTCTCATTCACTTCACGAATAACGTCAACTAAAGTTACATTTATAGTGCATCGGAGTCTGATCCGGCCGCAAGGAAAAGATACATATCGATCCTTATCCGTATGTATTCGATGAGGATCGATACGTATCTCTTCTTATCCAACCGGATCGGACTTCGATGCAGAGTAAATGTAGCTTGAATAAGCAGCATGGGGTCAAACCAAAATCAGGCAACCCTCAGTTCTTTAAAAGTAAAAGAGCCATGAGGAGATAACAAAACTGATAGGACCAACTCCTAGAAGACATTCTTGTAACGGAAGATGAACCCGAAATTCTAGCTCGCAAAACCTTGGAAGCGTTTTGGATCTCAGCCAAAAACCCAAAAATGAACCGCAAGGAAGAGTGCATAGCTGTGACCAACAAGCTGGCGCCCTATCAAGCCCTTTGCGAGTTTTGATCTACGGGGACAGATGCGGGGGGCACCTACTTGTTAGTAGTAGCGGCTCAACTCTAACGTCAGGTGGTCCGCTGAAATCGCGGCTTACGGCTACGAAGGTGAGCATGATATTGGTCTACTTCCTTACGCTCGTTTCTGATCCTATCTTTTTGTTAAGTTGATAACTTGTAGCATGATGAGGTGTTTGAGGGGATAGATTGCATATGACTTTGACTTTCCAGGCTCTGACGAAGGCGACGACGCCGAAACGTTAGCCAAAATAAAGTTAAGTAACAATCTTGGTCGATTGCTCAAGCTAATCTTACTGACGAACGCTCCACAATGTCAAGATTCAAAGATGGTCCAACATGGGATATGAATCGACTATTACTGAGCCAAGCTGATAAAACACCTCTCAACAAAATCTATAGCGATCTTGCCGTCGAACCATGAAACCGGATACGAATGCGCGGTTACATAACGGCCTTAGGACTGAATTTTGGTGTGAGGAGAATTCCTGCGAAGAAGAAGAACTGCCGGCTCATCGCAAACACCACTCATCTCTCGCAGATTGTTTGGAATGGACTTTCGAAAAATAAAAGAAACTGTTCAAGAACGACAAAATAATTTATCCTTAATAAGTGATTTAGAAGCCATGACCGATGTTGTAGAAAAAGTGAGTTGAAAAATACACATCTCAAAGAGGAGGTTAGTAGAAACCGGAAAAATACATCAACAACTCAACAGCTGAAATGTTGTACTATCAAGCGATACGATACGAACTACTGTCAGAAAAAGTCACTAGCACGAGAGCGTCCCTCTTGTGAGGTTCCGCTTTCATCTGCAGAGATAGGCATGAGATCATCAGTAATAGATGAAAGTGGCTTCTCCGCGCTCGCTGCCGTGGAAGACGATTGTTTGGAGGGTGTGACAGACGCTCGTACAATAGGAGTAAGTCGAGAAGTGCTCAGTCTTAAAAAATGATACAGATGTGAGCAGAAACATACAGCAGGAAGCAGATAGCTAATGAAGAAGGAAACTTTATGTTACCTCGTGGGCGTCACCAAGCGCATGTGTTGCGCTGAAGACGGTACTCGAATACCGAGCTGGTTCAAAGCGAGACGACGAGCGGCTGGTGAAGGAGTGGCCATGGACAGAGTTGAAGAGCGTGCCGAACCGAAACGCGGTGTTCTACTGCGAAACCGATAATGTATTACGCTAAGGCTCACAAACAGGGATGTGCGAAAGTGAAATTTTGAATCCCGTTAAACGTAAAACGGAAAACGGAAGGCCAAAAATGGGCGGAAAACGGAAAGCGTAAAACGGAAAACGGAAAATTTTGCCCAAGCATAGGTTTGTGACCAAAAGTCATCTTCAACATTGGATTTTCTAGGTGTCTCCTCCATGAGCATAAATTGTGACTCTTTCAAGTATTATAATTAGGTAACTTCAAGTCTACTGATGGTACTTACTTCAAACGCTTAAAATATAGGGAGATCGAGGAGTATCTATCCTTCACCTAGTTACGAGAGATTATCAGAATTATATAATCAATGAGCATATTTCTCACTGAACTTACTTACTAAGACGAGAAACTGTAAAGTTTTGTCTTAGTACGTAAGCTCAGTGAGAAATATGCTCAAATGCGACTTCTTTGCTTTACTTTAGAGCAGACCTACACTGCAAAAATTCAGACAAAAAGGTAACTACGATAGCTAATACATTTGCAATCTGGGGAGGATCCCGTTATTCACAGAGGATCTCGTTGGAGCGAATTAGCGAGGGAGGAAGGAGGAGAAGAACAGTGTGTGGCGAATGTGGAACACAAGCAGCCTAAATATCACGTAAAGCATCAAGCGCCAACGGCGCCAGTGTGGAGGTGGGGATCACCGTCTCACTAAAGCAGTGACAATTGTGATGTAGCCTTATGCTTTTGTCAACTTGAAAGAAAGGCTACATCATGCGTTGCTTCGCAGGAATGTTTGATGCTTTTACCACGGCACGTCGCAGTTTCATGGAAATTTTATATAAGTTCGACCCATATTTCTGTGGATCTTTGTTTTTTTTTTCGAGAATTTTGAAGAGAGCAGGGCATATGTATGGCATATTTGGAACAATGATGAGGATCAGCGAAACTGCGACGGTAAATGGAGGTTGGACGTCAATTTTGACGCCATTGTTGTGAACACATATAAATTGCGCATCAAAACACGTGAACCCTCTTCAGGATAGGGAAATACCCCGAAAACAAATACCTCTTCTCCCTCCATAATTTTCCGGGATTTTCCGTCCGCCGAAAACCCATAAAACGTAAAACGTAAAACGGAAGGCCAAAATGGGTGGAAAACGGAAAGCGTAAAACGGAAAACGGAAAATTCCGCACACCATTGGACCCGACTCCAGGCGTTTCCCCACTTTTGGACGCCGGCGCACCCTTATCACACAGTTGGATCCGACTCCAGGCGTTTCCCCACTTTTCGACGCCGGCGCACCCTTATCACCCCGTTGGACCCGACTCCAGGTGTTTCCCCACTTTTCGACGCCGGCGCACCTTATCACCCAGTTGGATCCGACTCCAGGCGTTTCCCCACTTTTCGACGCCGGCGCACCCTTATCACCCCGTTGGACCCGACTCCAGATGTTTCCCCACTTTTCGACGCCGGCGCACCCTTATCACACAGTTGGATCCGACTCCAGGCGTTTCCCCACTTTTCGACGCCGGCGCACCCTTATCACCCCGTTGGACCCGACTCCAGATGTTTCCCCACT
>KN729885.1:0-13721 GCA_000816745.1 Ancylostoma duodenale | reverse complement strand
TTAATCCGAGCGTAAAAAACGGAAAAAGAATCACATTGAATCAATACTCAAGGAACGCTTCAAAAACAAGTACATAATATTATCACGATTCCGTAAGCTCACAACTTCTACAGCAAAAAAAAAATAAAGGACATAAATTTCGTTCTTTTCACTCAGTTACTATCCCTTTATCAAGTTCGTTATGTCGATGTATTTCAGTCGTGTGCTCCATCAGTAACTTCGTCAAAAATTGGATGTTCTCGAAATAGTGTAACGTTTGCCCAGTTCTGCCCCTAGAAGCTGATTTTAGGAGTTTTTGCACCAATTTAGCAGCAATAATCAGATTTGAACTTCAGATCCAGTTCATCGCGCTGTTTCAGCTGCTACAAATCCGATACATGGCAGCAATCAATATATCGATTAGTTGGAGGGAACCAGCAAAACAAAAGTTTAGGCAGACATTAATAGGTCATCTGAAAGATCTGCCCGAAGCAAATCGAATGGTGACTAAATGCTTTGATTGAGGGCAGTTATTGGAGGGAAGTTGTTTTAGAGCAACGGTGAGCGACGTTGACTCCGTGGAGCGACCGTCGGTTTTCGACACGAGAGGCCACCGGCCAAACATGGCCGATGGGGCGAAACCGGGGTCGGCGTGATGCCCGCATCATTTGGCCACCACTCAACGGCCAAATGAGCGGGCCAAATTTGGCCGCTATTTTAGAAGGGGCCATGCGTGGCCATTTTGTGAATTTTGAAGCTGCGGTGCTGTATTTCCTTCCCAAATGTGCGCAAATGTTTACAGTTATGATGTCTTGTCTCTTATTTTTCAATGCTAACCGTGTTTGACTTTATTAGAATGAAACTGAAGACCATGATGCTAGGCGCACAGGGAGGCTCCTAAGATTTCTCATTTTCGCTAGATATCGACTCTAAATGATCTCTTTCGCTGACGTGTTCGTTTTGTTGTTGAGGAAAGAATGCCGTGATTTTTGCGATTCTCTTCAGAAACGACTTTTGCTACTAAAATTGATGTAGGTAGGAGTAATCTGTTAATAATGGTTAGCCTCACTTTTGCCCATGGTAATACATCATGTTAAGCTCGAAGAAGACCGTTCATGTATCTCAGTGGCCTTTATTGGCAATCTATTAAATGTTCTGGTTAAGAACTGCCAAAAATATTGTACTATCGCTACCCGCAGTTAAACAACACTAGGTTTAGCATAGTGTATTACCATGGGCAGCAGTGATGCTAACGATTATCAACAGATTGCTCCTACATACATCGGTTTTAGTAACGAAAAGTCTTCGTCTGTAAAGAGAATCACAAAAATCATGGCATTCAAAGGTGTTGCAGAGCAGAGAAGAACAGAGAACCCAAACTAGAAGTTTGCCTTCTTCTTAGAAAGAATTATCGTTTTGGTGACTATCAGAGACTCTCCTTCCATATAAAATAAAAGGTTCCCAACAAGATTCGACGACATTCACATATGACTCCTCGTATCGATCGCGTCTGATCCGGTTATACGGTGCGCGCGTATGCGGCGCGCTTCCGCGGAAGCGTTAACGTGTGGGAATCGCTGGCCGAATTTCTAGGGTCAGATGGGCTGCCAGTGGCCAGCCAGCCATGGCCGCCAACGGCCGTCCCGGCATCGGGCCTCAGTATTGCATGCCTGGTCTGCCGGCGAATACTATCGACTACTTTTTTGTGCGCAAAATATGCCTGTTGTAACCCGAACGGTACCTACATATCATTAACAGCTGATTTCGAATCGAATTGCTACATATATACAATATATACCACTATTAATATTAATATGTACATATTATAAAAGGCAATAGGAGTACAGTATTATTAGCTGTCTGCCTATCCACCATCCAACGGTAGCGAAGGGGAGCTCTGGCCCGGCTGTGTGTTTTTCATTTTGTTTTTGATTTGCCTGCTGACTGAATTACGTTCTGTACGGCGATGAGGCGTTTGAGAGGATCATCATGAAAGTGGCTTCGACTTCTGGGCTTTCACGAAGGCGATATCGCCGAAACGTTAGCCGTGGTCGAAAAAAAGGATATAACAATTTTGGCGGCCATGAACACAGCCATGAAAGGAATCATCTCACTTGTTGCTACGTATTTTTGAGAACTCACAATGTTTTAGTACCCAGTTACGACTCAATTCCCCATATTTTCGAAGGTGTGCTTTTCGAGGATCTAATGAAGTAAGTGGGGTTTTGTTATATTTATGCGGAATTGCTTGGAGATCTTGGCTGGGATTTATGAAATATCACCCACGCAAACCAACTATAGTTAGCCTGGGCTGGGATTCATGAACGCATAACTAGTCGAAACCAGCCTAGCAAACCAACTTTCGCGTCCTGCGCATCCTAGCATTACGTAGTCTGTATGACAACCAATCACGCTGACCATCGTTGGTTTGCTTGGTTTTCATTTCATGAATCCCAGCCCTGACTGTTATCCTGCAGCCTATGTAATGTTAGTAGACACAGGACGCAAAAGTTGATGTGCCAACCTGGTTCCGCTTGATGATGCGTGCATGAATTCTAACCCTGTTCTGAAGCACGTCATCTGTATTTCGCAATTTTTTGAACTGATTTTACGAGTTGCCCTAGCTGTTTTTTTTTTCACCGATAGTCACCTTAGTTGGCGCTTTCCTCTCTGAACCCATTCGCACTTCCTTAGGGGTGCTCCTAACTAGCTCGCGGCGCTAAGTTTCGCTGGTCATACTATTGGGTACGGGTCTCTGCGTTGTGCGCACTGAATGGATAACACCTTGCTGAAGTCGACATTCATTACTAACAACCCGTTTTGCGTCATAATCTAAAACTTATCACATACGAAGTACATAAATTAAGCAATCAAACGCGGTAAAAAATTTGTCGTTGTATTGAGCAGTTGCGTTTTTTTCTTTTGGTTTGTAGGTTCTACACTCTTCCAAAAAATATTTATAAATATAAGTTTTTCACGAATACAATAATACGACACAACGTATGTCCTTGTTCATCACTTGGTGAAGTTGTCGAGTGACAAATGCAGTTACTATTGTGAAAACGATAATCTCGCGAAAACTACATCACCGTACTCGAATAACCGTACATCTCCTGAAAAATTACACATGTTTAAAAGTAATTAATTAGTAATTACACATGAGTCATTAAAAACTTGGTGTCATAACCCACCTCAATATATACTCCTAAAAAAAGCAGTGTTCCACTATGGTGCAGCGGTAGTAAACGCTGTCATATTGTGGATAATGAAAGAGCGAGTAATTGGTGTCATTGCTGGATTTTCCTTCAGTTTCAGTAACAGGAAGGCATAGGTGACTATCACGGACACGAGCTGGAAATAAATTTTGCTGATGTCATTGGAAAAAGCTGCTGTTATTTCGAAAAAAAAAAGCAGCTGAGAAGTGGACTTACCGTGAAAAATGTAGTCCTTTCAAGTGGAAAAGCCCGCCAGACCGTCATTCCCCACATAAACTGCGTAGACATCTTGTGCACAAAACAGGAGATCTAGAAAATGAATTTTTGAAACTAGTATACTTCTACACCCCCAATCGATGTCCTAAAAATGGAAGAGACAGTTTCCCTTGAAAGTTTGCCTGCAGGAGTAGTTGAAGGTGCTGACCACGAGTATTACCCTCGGTTCGCACCGTAACCCTGTTTTTGTGAAGTTGCAGTAGGTATACGATAGATACCACATCTCTTCTTCCCAATTTTCGTAGGGGGAGTGGGGTGGGGTGTGGTCATTCCACTTGCTGAAAGCGAATGTCACATACTTTTTCTACAGTAACTATCTTTCTGGTAAGAAACGATAAGGCGGTTTTAGAAAACTGGGTAAACATCGAAATATCGGCAGAAAAAAGGCACTGAGATGTGAAAGTGGTGTTAATATTTGTGTTCAGCAAGTAAAGCACTATCCCTTCCCCCTCTACCCACCACCACTCATTATGCGAAATTGGTGCAAATGGGTGAGGTCAGTCGCCGAAGTACATACACGCCAGGGTCGCAGATTTATTACAGCCGCTCACTACAACCTGACCAAACACAGCAAAACATACCTGGAAGCGATCGAGATCCGCATTTGCATCTGGCACTATTCGAAGCACGGCGTTAACAATCCCACGTGTCTGAATTTTAAACATCAAAAACGTTCCCTATTACCCTGATGAAGTACGGCATAATAAAATGTGTCCAACATCACTATCTAATGTGTACCCAGTACATATGTAGTTCTTTAATGCGGTTTATAAGGAACATTTTGCAATGACAAACTCCTCGAATAAAATTTTTACTTGCAACCACCACCCGAAATTTAGCAGTCTCAAATTCTCCTCTTTGGGATCTTGCTGTATTTTTTCACGCTGGATAAATGTGCAAAGATTGAGAACCCACCGTTTCGTTTGTATTCATACCCGTATGGCAAATAATACAAATGTGCATGAGAGCGACAATCACTTGCAGAGCTGCCCAGCAAATAGTGAAATGAACACTACGAGTGAGCCGTCGCCTGATATCCGGCACCGTAATTTGCTCAGGCGTGATTGGCTCAAGAAGACTGAAAATGTATAAATAAGGGTCTAAACCTGCAGAGACGTAGAATTTTTCCTAACGATATTGAAAACTGGAGCGCAGATACCACTGTGGGCTAGATGAACATAGTTTCAAAAGGGAAATGAATTACCTCGAATGTGGCTGAGTAATGAAGTATATTGTCAAGCAAAGTACTAGCATTGACCATGCTAACGAGAAAAGTATGAACGGATTGAAGAGGTTGCCAACCGCTTCCTGAAAACAATGAACATAAACTATTGAATACTTCACTTAGTGCTGTATCCTAAAATTTCACCTGAACATTTGTGATCCTAAGAAACTGCTCGTAATAGAATTTCAGACTAAAATGTCGCTTCCGATGTTCCATGTTAAGCGACTTTATTAGGGTCCTGAAATTGTTAATCTGCAAATACTCTTGATGTAGGATCGTGGGTCTATACATAATTATGGCCTCAGTGACAGACATAACGCGAATACATTGTGAGGTTAAGACAGCAGAAAAATGTGCCTACCTGCAGTAGAACCGTACCATGCGATTGTAAAGGTCGTAATACAGAAGGGGGATCAGATTCCACAGAGTCAATGTGGGAACAATTACAAATGCTGTGTCCTGGATTACACTTGAACCAAGCCTGAAGGGAAAACAAATATTGGATCAATAACTATGTACTAAAGAAGAGATTGTGGTGAAACATTGAAGGCTTGCTAGATAACTCGTTAACAGAATAAGGAGGCTTTTAGAGAAAGGACAATGGCGAACTTCAAGGAACTTCTTTAAGAGGTTACATAGAGACAAATAAGCCTTATCGTCTCCGAGTAAGGTACATGGTCCCTTACGCGATGAGATCAAACTATGTAGTGCTCCTAATTGGCCCAGGAGACCTAGAAACCGTGTTTTGCATGGGTAGGCATGGGTTCTGCATGGGATCTAGAAAATTTTGGGTTGTTCGTTTGCGCCACTTTTGCATCGGATTTAGAGACGCATGGGTACTGCATCGATATCCATGGGTTTTGCATGGATTTCGCCATTGTTGGTGCGGAACTATTGATTTAAAAAAATCCGCGTTTTGCATGAGCACGCACGTCTTAATCGTGGGATTTGCAGCTTTCAATCCCATATAAAACACTGTTCCTAGGTTTCATGAGAAGATCAAGAGGTTTCTTCTGAATTCCTCCAGAAAATAGGTGTATGATCGTATGAAGCCCAGTAAATCGCACAGCTGCCAATATATGTACTTCGCGTGGAGTACCATGTATAGCAGCTTATGTCGCCGTCGTCAGCGACATCGAATCCCATACTTATCGATTCTGGACAGAGCGTCGCTGCGGCACAAACCAACTACATACAATCGATATGCATCGAAATCGATGTCGCCTATGGCGACGCAGACATAGCGAGGGCCGTACTCATTGAAATTAGGTCGATTCTTTTCAAATCCTGTTCTAGAGGCAAAATAAGTAGCAGATAATGCTCACAATATAGTGACTATTATTATCCTTCAGTTACGCTCTAACTTTCCAACATCGTTCAACTCTATTAAATTTCCTTATACGATGAAACCGCATGGCCTTCTATCCAATAAATATACCTATTCAACCAAGGAATGCCACATTATTCTTGAACGTGAATTCACTAAGACCTAGCTTTGCCTATTTTTGAGGGTTAAAAGTTTCCAGAAAGAAGAATTTCAGCATTGCTTCCGACAAAGGTAGCCGATTCCTGGACTTTTTGGATACTTCATTTCTCAAAAATGTGTAATGTCATTTGTTCATTCATTTGGATATTGCTCCCCTGTTCTGTAAATAAGAGGATTATGAGATCTATGTTCCAGTACAGCAGGGCTATTATGACTGGGTACAAAAGCAGATCTCAATTTTTCCCAAGAAGCATAGGTAGCAGGTGTAGTCTACTGCAATTATGCATGCTATTTTTATGGAATGAAGGTGTAAACACCAGACATATCTCGACAGAACACCTGCTTTCTAGGAGGAATTTGTCGCTACAATTTTGCTGTACAATGCTTGCCGAAGACAGAAAAAAAACAACTTGCATGTCAGCATCAAAGTTTATAAGCCAGAGCAAAAATGAAATTGGTATCAGGTGTTTCGGGATAGATCGAGGTAGAAACTCACTTCTGATCAGTGTAGATGAATTCGAAGACTTTGAATGTGAACGGTACAAGAGTGAAAAACGCGACGATCACGAAGAAAATGAACATGTAGCAGCCGATTGGTGGTGTGAGGTGAAATGCACTGCGGAAGCACACGTCGATTCCGTCCAACGTCTAAACCCGCTATGATCTCAGAACAACATCCACACATGCGTTGGGCAACAAATATTTATGTGTATCGATACGTTTATACTCCAGAAACTACTATCTCCCTAGATGTTAAGAACTTTTAGACATACGAAAGTCGTGCGCATGAACCTCACCTTGATCAAACGCAGGTGTTGCCGTACCCGAATAGCAAACAGACCGATAATAAAGATGTTTATCAACGGTTTGATCCCTGTGATGATGCACGAAACCGTAGACGCATGCATCAGGCCGAACCGCTCCTTAAAAGCAGAACATGGGAAACCTATACTGACTTCTAGCCTAGTTTGGATTGATTTTTTATTTTTAAGTTATTAAGTTCAAGTGTTTAAGTTAAGTTTTTAAGATTTTTAAGCCATGAACGCACCTTATAAGCCGTGATAAGCCACATGTTTTTATTAAGAAGGTACGAGTTGAACAGAAGCGCAAGAGCGGAGTAGTTGAGCATGAGGATCAGCCGCTGAAAGGAAAAGTACTAAGTTCGATATTCTCAAAGATCTCATAAGAATTATGGATGAGCTAAGGTGCAAAGGAGAAATTTAATCAATGTTCAACATGATTGACTGCGTGGGCGGGTGGCGACGTCTGTGATTGACCGCTGTGACTACCGTATAAACAATGCTATCCTAACCCCTTCCGCACACTGTGTTTCAAAGGTGATCACGCTCAACGCAAAGATGAGTAGGAGAAAATACGTTTTGTTAGTCGACTACGATGTTGGCGGTATCTTTTCGCAAACAGGTGAAACGTTCACGTAGGCGAATGTTGTGTCTTTCTGCTGCGGCTAAACACAGCCTGAAGAGAATCGCCTATCTGAACACTTTTTGAGATCATCTTTTGAATTTCTATAAGATGACCTATTGCGATTACATAGCACGTTCACAGCATTCCCATCCAAAATTTCTCCTAAATATAAAAAGTGTGGCATAAAAATGACATTCTTCGGACTTGGACATCAATAGCTATCATTTTCAATGGTCGTTTTGATGTGCGTAATTGAGGACACTAATTTTTATTATTTGACACACTGGACACGAATATCACACATACATGATAGTACCGTAACCCCGTTTTCGTAGGGTGAATGTAACACCACTGTAGGATCACTGTACGAAATTGGATGCCAACTGCCAGTTTTGATAGGAACACGACCATAACTATCCGAGCGATATTGATAAACGCAATTAATAATAGATGAATAGTACCCACAGTTTACCTAACCTATCTCTACAAATAGAATATGTAGTAATCAACTCATGGCGTTACGGTGCTAAATGAATATTATATATAGTCGCGATCACCGCATCCAATGATCCATTCAGGCAAATTTCTGCCGAAAAAATGTTATTGTCAGATTTTGAGGCAGAACTGGTGAAGCAGTGCTTAGTTTCCTCAAAAGAATTGAAAAAAACGTTCTACAGAGTTATGGAAATAAGAGGATATAGTCGTTTTTAACTGAAATATGTATGTAGAGGAGAAGAGGCGCACCGTGTGTTTTAAAGTATTCTATTCAACAGTGGTGAGAGGATTTTTATCCATTACACCTCTACATCGCAAAGGAAAGATTAACATCGATTCTGTGCTTGCATAGAGTCCAACAGTAAGCCTAATATCTCCAGTCGTCGATGTTCAGCTTGGTGTTACATATTTCGTTTTCTAGTTGAGCTTCATGGTGTCTTCGAGTAACTGTAACTCCTACTCATGTCGATGACATCGAAGTTTTCATAAGAGAATGATGATGCGAGCTTAGAGTTCTGAAGGGTAGACTGAACGAAAAAACGTAGGGAAGTAAAGGCGAAGATATGGGCGTACAACCCATGCCAGCCGACGGCGTGTTTGGCAGCATAGTGAAGACTTAAGAGGAGGAAAAGAGGACTTTCTTGAGAGGAGAGGATTTTCTCTTTGAGAGAACTTTCCCCGAATTTATTTCACTAGTTATCATAAACTGTTTCCGAAGACCGAGCTCACCCACTAATTTTACACATTTTTGCCGGATACAAGCGAACGTTGACATAGTGAGCGGTATATGGAAATCAACTCACCGTAACTCGCCTCCATCGATGTTTTCGTTTTGAGTTTGGGTTCGGGAACAGAGCAAGAAACTGCAAGGTCATGAACACCGGATGCAGTGCCCGCGATACACACGAATTCCTGTAATAGCCGTTGAAATCTTCTAATTCGTTAAAATACAGAGTTTCATGACTAAGAAAAAGTGTCGGAACTGACCTCCACACAGATCCGTTGCGCTGCATCCGGAACCTCGGTCGATCATCATCGACAACGCGCCCGTTCGACTCAAGGTTATCCTTGCTTTGAGCCATTTTTCTGGATGAGCAACTTAGGGAGCTTTCGCGTTCGGACGAGTGGTCCGACAGCTCCCGTTGCAACTGATTGAAGGGATACATGGGCAACTGTAAAAGATTAGATGAGATTATGGATCAAGAACATACGTATTTACAACGGATATCCGAGATTATACCAAGAACGTAGGCATTCCTTGTGATAAGCTTCAGAAATCCCCGTTATGATTCAATGTTTTTGCCATATTGGAGTGGGCGCAAGGCGATGTCATGAACCCCACAACACAGACATCAGTTTATTTATTTATCTGCTTATTTATTTATCTGCTTATGCATTTATTTAAAAACTACGTCAGTCCTGCGCAAATGGAAATCTGAGCTGATTCACCTGCCTAAATGAAATCAGTAATGATAGAAAACAAATATAGCAGCTCGACTGCTTGTTAATTGCACCAGATTCGTGCATGTAGTTGAGAATAGAATGCTGATGTTCTATATGATACAGAGCACAGGAGATTCCTGTTGTCGAGAACCGCTCGCTCGCGCTACATATAGTAATGCAACATGGTACTCTGACCGTCTGCGCATCCACAGACTACATCGATGTCATCGTTATCACTCTTGTTTGGTGCTTCTGCTTCCTGTACTAGCCTGTCCAAACAGATGGCGAGTCAAGTGCGCCCAAGCCTACTCGAAACGAACTCCCTACATATACTATGTTACTATGAAATTTATCCGAGAATGATATCTGAATTTCCGAGCTTACTTCTCTGAAGACCTCGCCAACCTCATTTGTAAGAGCCTCAAAGCTATGAGAGTACTATGAGATGACCAACCCAGAAAGACTGCTCAAGGAGCAGAAAAGCTGTCGTTCGCGTCAGAATTGAAGGATTGAAGTGCGCGTCGTTGTAGTTTGGCCTTTTTAGACGTCATTTGAACTTATTAAGTGTTGTTAATGATTGTTTGTCTCGCTTATTCTGTAGCATCTCTTCAATTGAACTCAAGCGGCATGAAATGAAAGACACAAAGAATTTTGTAGACGCTCGTTCTCTTGAACTTTTCGACTCATAGCCAGAAGAGAGAAGGATCACCATGAGTTCAAGTGCGTCTCATCCTTTACTTGGAGAAATTTTAGTATTCAGATAATACGTTTTTCAGATGTCACATATAAATTTTCCAGATGCACCGGCTGTGACTGTATAAGTGAACGCTGGTCCGTCGTTGTAGGAGAGATGGTCCAGAAGCTTGCATCATATTGCACATGGAATAATGAATGAATTCAACAGAAGTTAAAACATGAAAATTATCATGTGAAAAAAGTTTTTCTCGGTAATTTTCAAGGTGAAATTCTGACTCATTTCGATTCAGAGTTGCCACAAAATGGTGCCCTTTATTTAGACGTTTTTATTTCCGTTAATGGCGACGGCAATTTTTTTTGGGAAGTTAAGTAGACTGTGGTAATATCTACAGACTATGAAGAGGAAAACTGAGATGATTGCAGAGTTTCTCATTTAATGGGATTTTGAAAAAGAGGAAATCGAGCTAAAGATGGTGTTGATGAGGAAAGGCATAGAGGATAACGAGAGTTCTCCAGTTTCTCCTAGTTGCAACTCGTTTGCAACATATTTCCCTTCTAAATTAAACGTATAAAATATCGAATCCTTTGCGAAGTGGGGATTCAACAAGAGCATCAGGACTTCGAAAAGAATACACAATATATATACACATACTTAGTTGTACATGGAGCTTCGTCATTCAAGGGATTCTTCGTTTTACAGGCAAAACGCTTCCTGTCACTTGCCCCTGGACCAATATTTCTAAAAATTCTATTTCTTTTTTTAAAATAGTTTACCAAGTACGGAATATTTGTGAAAATTTTAGGTTAGCTAATTTAAACCCTTCGTCTCCTTTTAATTTCTCAATATTTGTTAATTTCTCAATATTCACAATAATTTCCAATGGTGTCGATCCTCAACTTCCGGCCAGCATTATCTCCTTTCCTCTTTGCGCAAGTGTCCACATGTAGTACAACAAACAAGCAAGGATTGACTACCAACTTAGCACACTCAGGAAGATTCCAACTATTTCAGTACAAGTAGAATACTAAAAGAACTATAAACAAAAACAATACAAAACCAAATTTCCTGTCCTCAAATGTCCCCGGTTCGAATCTCGTATCGTTCGAGATGTCAACCATCTGAAAGAGATAGAGTTCATCCATCCGGAAAGTACAACTTATATTTTTTTTGGAATGGCGTCAGTAGTGAAATGTGCCACATTTGCGAACAAAAGCTATGCATAGACACCTAGGCATGGGCACCTATCGAGCAACACGAAGCGAGAAGAGAGAAGAAGAAAAATGCATTTATCAAGAAAAGTAACCAGCTTCGTCACCAGAACTTGTACTCGTCGGCTCATTCATTTACAAACTGAAGAAATGAATGAAGGGCTTCGACAGAAATGGAAGGAAGCTCAGAAGTAGCCATGACTAAAAGACAAGGATCGTTCTCTTATACACGAGAACACCCTCATGAGCGGTTTTTAATTGAATGTAAATTAAATGATTTATCAATTTATTTATTTGTTCACTTATTCATTGATATATTCATGGTGCGCTAGCCAAGTAAAGATGTGGAACTACAACAAACAAAAAATCTAACCTTAACATGCTGTGGTAGGATGGGTATGGATGATGGAAAATTTACCAAGAGAGGTGGAGGGAGCAAGGACCGTTGAGTTTCCGTCACATCTTATTTCAAGAATAGCTTAACCTTTTACTTCACAGACCGCACACATAATTGAGATTTCCCGAGGTAAAAGTCCTAATATAATACGTACACTACAAGTTTAGCTATCATTAAAATAGCGTGAACATGTTTACCATGGGTAATCTCAATGATGCATCTGGGCCTAGAGGGTTAAATAAGAAGGAGCAATGGGTAGACATGAGAACATGGGACGATTATGAAGAGGAATGCAGAGCCACAGAGCATCAGAGTTCTGCGGACCTTTTTGAAGGATGTCGTTAACATAATTATCATAAGAAGGAGGCAGTTCATTACAATTTTCTACCTAAAATGGAGACAGTTCACTTCATTAACGGAGTATTAACACATGCTATTTTTATTTACAAAAACAATTTTGTGCAGGGCGGCTTGTCGTTTCGATAAGATACATAGTCATTGAGGTATGATTTTAAGGATGCTTGAGCTAGCAAGCTGCTCAGCAGCTCCGCATGCAGTATGGCAAGGATTCTCCTATTCTGTAGAAAACAAGTCATGAACAACTCCGCAAGACATCACCTTTACATAATGCGTCCCTTACGCAACAATAGCTGACTATTCGTGCATTAATCGGAGACTCGAACATCCCTAGCGCTAAACGCAGTACATTTCAAAACTGTCACTAAGGCGTAACGTAATCAGACGCGTCATTACTGCTGCACTAATGTTTTCAAATTACGGTGCCCCTTCGAGTCGCAGTCACAGATTTCCCTTTTCTTCTAATTCCTATCGGACCAATGTCCCCGTTGGAACACGCTGTTGGAAGGGGTGGTAAGAAATGCCTCTTCTGATGAACAGAACTGCCGGATGACATCTCTCCCAGGTTCAGGTGAAGAAACTTCGCCAGCGCCACGTTAACTTAATTGTTTTAGCAAGAATTTCCATACCTCAAAGAAAATAGTCGTGAAAATACAGGTGAAAAGAAAGAACGAACCCACGAAATCGCCAGTAACGGCACTAAGTTGGTCCGCCGCGCCGCAAAGTTGGCACGGCGCGGCAGGCTAGCGGAGAGTTGAACTGAACATGTACACTGCGCTGCGTGTCCCTTTGAGAATTTTAATCTAGGTTCTACATAGAACATAATACACTAGCCTAGAAATGACCTAGAAGTGAATGCTGGAAATAAGTTATCGATAGCTAAGCCAATGTTGTTAACTGCTTTGCTTCGCTCGCACGGCATCCAATTTAAAATCGGTAAGAAAGAAAAACATCTAGATAAGTAGGAACAATAAATAAACATTATTAAATTCCAATAAATACACGTGTAAATGAATGAATAAATTTAATTTTTTATGTCTTCTGAGGGTGACAAGGTGAAGTTATAGAGTAAATAAAATGAAGATGGTCATGTTGAAATGTTGCTAGTGCGAAGGTCAATAACAAATCCATAACCAGTACGCACTGAGACTTTACATAAGATTATACGAAACAAAATCGATTCTTCCGCTAATAAGGGGAAGTATGTATGCACGATACTAAAATGGAAAAAAAGACCCAACTCTGGACTGCAGTTGCAGTCGAAGCAAAATGCATTCATACATTAGCGAGTTTTCCTTAAGCATTCAGAGAAACTAGAACTTTCCATTTTTGGGAAGGTGACTGGATCGATTTCATGGGACCATAGAGGAATGCCAAAAAGCCTCAAGGGTTTCGAAATGTGTTTTCAAAATGTAGTCGGCACTTATTAATAGTAGTTTCCTTTGCACATGAATGATGTGTTTGGACAAGGTGTGCATATTCTTCAGAGCTTCAATGTCCACACCTTGTTTATTTGCA